>JAJPUD010000492.1:376603-436410 GCA_023553655.1 Myrmecobius fasciatus
TATAGTATAGTATAGTATAGTATAGTATAGTATAGTATAGTATAGTACAGTACAGTATAGTAGTGCTACATTAGTAAGTGGTACCTGGTAATGTTGATATTATAATAGTCCTGTCAATATTCTCACTATGACATTTAAAAAAAAAAAAGCAAAACTTTATTCTGGGAAATAGGCAATCTTACAAAAAATCTTAAGGTTCATTTTGAAGCTAGAAACTAATTCAATGTTCTAGTTACATAAAAATTAAGGCATTTCTCTACCATATTTCTCACATTTTTTTTTTCTCTGATCAGGAAAAGAATTAGTCTAATATATTCAGGAAGCATAACAAAAATGTACTCCCCTGGCTCCTATTTATGACTGTTGCAAAATAGTTAATGACTGTCTATTGACTGTTAGAAAATGCAACAAAAAAATCAAGTATTGTAGTATGACAGAAAATGACTGAGTCAGAAGACCTGATTTTGAGATTAGTCTCATTTATTAGCTCTATAAGAAAGGGGAATAGCCTTTCTAAGCCTCAAATTCCTAGTGTACAATGGGGATACTTACATTAACTACATGTGTTGTGAAGGAAACACTTTGCAAGTCACAAATCATATAATTATGAGCCACTTTTATTAAAGCTTCACACAACAGAAATGCATTTGGTTTTTGCAAATCTATTTAATATAAATTATTCTTTTACCTACATTAAGTCCTGACCTCCAATTTGATGTTAGAGTCTACATTACTGATCTTCAGGGTATTGTGTGAACATTTTATTTTTTAAAAAAGTCTAATTCCTACTGGAAAATGTAAAAAGAAAAGTTCTTGAAAGATATTTAAGCATTAGGTATATTTTTTAAGAGTGGAGAAAGGACAAGAAAGTACAGTATAGTATATAGTACTATATTGCTAAAAGAGGACACTAATTGACCTACTAAATATTTTAAGTCACCTGATTCACTGAATGTGTACATTCTTATTTTCTACTGTATCTTCAACCAGGTAAAAATATATTATTTAAAACTGAGTTAGCATGTTTGCTTCAGTTTCTATAAAGCATTACTGATGAAGTATAAAATTTTGATGATGCATATACTACAGTAGGACTGATGTGGTAAATGTTCTGTCAGCATTTCCATTATAAACTTTATTTTTTATGGAATTATTTCTTAGTCATAAAATTTTTTTAGGTTGAAACTTGCTATGAAATGATTAGCCCAGGACTACACCTGTTTTACCCATGTTTTTGGAACTGTTTCAAGCAACTTCTGGTTTGAGAAAAGCTATTCTCCCAAATGAAAAGGCTAGTATAGGTGACTTAAGGAAAATCACATGCAGATTAACTATTATATGTATTAAATAAACAATATCCAGGAAACTGAAAAAAGAGGCGAGATATGACTAAGGCCTACCATAAAAAACTGGGATTTAGGCATTGTTTGACCATCTTTTTAAAGTCCAACAAATACTTACCTCTGTTCAAGAAAAGGTTGATCAGTGATTAAATGGTTTGGTGTTTAAAATGTTCAGTGGGAATATACAATCAAATAACTATCATACTGTAGGGTGAAATCATTTGAACTGCACGTGTACAAAAGATTGTTCAACAGAGGAAATTTGGTAAAATTTTACTAAGAATAAAAAATTAAAATAATAAAAAAGATACTGCTACTAGGGTGAGGTTTGGCATGCAAAGTTTCAACACTGAGCAAGTTTTATGGCCAAGCTATATGTCCTTAAAAATAGGGTTTTATAAATGGAAGCACTGGCACAACCTTCACTATAGTATTGCAAACAGCAACGCTATTTTATATATCCTAGACAATAATGTCTTTTTAAAATAAAAAAAAAAAGCAGGTTTTTCAACTGGTCTATTTTAATATATTGGGCTCAAAATTTTTAAACAAAAACAACTGGAACCACTATTTTCCTTAAAATTTCAAAGGTGAAAAGTCCTGGAAATAGACTTGGGACAGTATAAGAGTTTGGTTGATATTTAGGCCATAGCGTATTTCCCCCATGACAAGTCAGCTTTAATTTCAGAGTAGCTAACTCTTGGAGGAGGACACTTTTGGCAAAGACTGACACAGAAGAATATTGGTCAAGTAAGTGGGGGCTACCTAAGAACATAACCTTTCTTAGTAAAGCCCCATATTTCCAAAAAAGCCTTCCCTGTAACAATTTACCACTCCAATTTTAAAGACAATATTTCTCTACTAAAGTGTTTCATTAACAAAGCAACAGAAAGATGTTTTATTTTGGGGTATGGCTTTTTCAATAATTAGGAAAGATGAAGGCCACCACAAATCTATCCACAAGACTAGCTAAAACTGTAGCTTAGTTGTGGATTTTGAAAAACAAGATGGAGTGGGAAGGGAAAACAGTTCATCAAAAAATGATAGGCTTTAATGAGTAATGACTATAGTCTTTAAAAAAAAAAAAAAAAGAAAAAGAAAAAAATTAAACACCAAAAAGAAAAAGAAAAAACCACCAAAAACCAAAGCTATAAAAAAACAACTCTCACATCCCAAGAAGAAATTTTTTTAGTGGCCCTGGTCTCAGCATGGTCCTGCCAATTTCAAGCCCCGACCATACACGTATTCTCTAAATGGAATCAGTGGCTACAAAGCGGCCAGCGTATCGTTAGTCACAATACAACAGTAAGGTTGTGAACATACCTGAGCAATGTTCAAGGTCTAGAGCATTGGAGGATGGGCAGGACAAGACAGGACAGAACAAAAATAAAGGAAGAAAAAAAGAAAAGACAAAACAGTGACTATGAGGCCAGCCTCAAGGAACCCAGAGTCAGAACAAGCCCTCCCACATGTCAAACTATTTTAAAACAAACAAAACAACTAAAAAAAGAAAAAGAAGAAAGAAAATTCAACTGTCCAATGATGCAATGCTAAAAAATGACAAATAACTATAGACCCGAACTACAGGGGGAAAAAAAAAGCAACAAAAACAAAACACAACACCACAACAGAATGAAAACCATTAAGAACAAAATATTAGGATTAAATCATGTGTAGGTTTATCTGGCAAAAGGTATACTTGAGGCTGGCCTTATAGAAAAAAAAGCAATGCAAAAAAAAAAAAAAATCAACTTTCAAAATATCTACTTTTCAATTTAAACATCTCCAAAGCAATAATAAATGATAGGAACAATAGTGTTCAATAAACCTAATATAATTTTAAATAAAAAAGAAAACCATTGAATAGTCCTAAACTGTTTTGCTCAGTTAGCTATAGCAAAGAAAAGAGAAAAGAATAGTGCAGACTCTATGCAGAATTTACTAGGTTTACAGCATAGTACAGTACCTGCTTATTTAAACCTAGCATATTGCAGACCATATCTCTGGAATAAGGTTGCTCCAACACATATCTCAATAAAGCAGTCTGAGGTTCGAACAGATCCTTTAAAAAATAAAGAAAATTATTGCTTCAAGATCAAAATTAGTTTTAACTTTAAGTGATTTGAAAAAAGTTAACAATTTGGGATATATATATATATACATATATATATATATACACACACATATATATGTATGTGTATATATATTATTTTTGAGTAAGCAATATTTAATAGAAGGTAAACCAGACTAAGAAAGATGGTGATAACCTATTTTTTAACTTGCTGTATGTTCTTATTCTACCTCTATAATTTTTGCTCTAATAATACTGCTGGCTACCTGATTATTCATTTTTATAAATTTTTGCCTGTGACACAACAGTAAAAAAATAAATAAATTCATGTTCCTTTCTCATCCAGATTGACTGAAATTCTTAATCATTTTGTGAAAAGTTACTGTCTGAAATTGTCTTAGTCTCTCTACTATTCACCCTGCCTATTATCTAAATGGTCCCTAAAATAAAAAGTAGGTCTCCTACCTGAAAATATTCTGTCAGAAAAGGGCCTCTGGCACAGACACAGCAACAATACCATACACTTTTTGAATATCTTTTGAGTAATGTGGAAATTTAATCATGGCATCACTATCTTTAACTACATATGTTGTTAACTATGAGTGTGTACTGCCTGGACCTACAAAGATGGAAACTGTACAGAATATGTCTTATGACTAAAGATTACTGTATGGACAAAAAGTTGGATTAAATTCAATTTCTTATGGTAACTACATACCTTATCATATGGTAAAAGGCCTTTCAAAGGAAAACGAAGTGTTGTAGGATCCAATTTCCAGGAATTACAAATGGCACCAGAGTTATTTACCACTGGCAGAAGACTACAGCGCCCTGCATGTATTACACAAAATGCATGTGAGTAAATGTAATACTTGGCAAATGAATGGTGCCTCACCTCTGAAGGCCACAAAAATCAAATCTTGTTATTTTAACCTCAAACTGCAACTTAATTACTTGAAAACCATCACACAAAACCTTTTAAGAGAAATTTTGAAAGTATTTCACAGTCATTCTTTGATCACTACTACCCTTTGCTTCAGATGTTCAGGTGATACCTTAGGGAATTGATGAAAGATAAGTCTCGTAACAAATAAACTAAAAAAAATTCTGATTCTGTTCTATTCTTGTGTGTAAAAAGGAAAACAATTTAGATGCCAATGCTTCTGTTTTCCAAATGGGGGGAAAAGTCAATTCACTCAAAGAAACAAAGTGATAGAATACTATTGTGCTATTAGAAATGAGGTCAAATGATCTTAGAAAAACATGGACAGACTTACATGAAATAATGAAGAGTGAAATGAGCAGAACCAAGAGAATGTTGTATTCAGTAACAGTAATATTGTTTTTAAGAACAACTTTGAGAAAATAAATTATTTGGATCGTTATAAATATACCAATTAAATACAAAGGATATATGAAGGAAGACACTATCTGCAGTGAGAAAGAACTGATAAAAAGAAATATAGAATGATTTTACAAATACATACATATTTATATACACAGTAGTATGTAGCTAGTGGTAGCCACCTCCAGGGCAGAGAAGGGAGAGGAAGAAAAAAAATTTACATGATAACTTTATTATATATTTAATAGGAATTGCAAGTTATACATAATAGGTTTGCAGTTTCATGTGCAGTTTTTTTAAAATTATACTTTTATGGAAATTCTTGTTTTATTCCATAAATTAAGTTTAAAAACAAAGAATGCAAGCACCATCAGCTCTTAACATAGTCTAACATACAGTAACTGTTTAATAAATGCTTGACTGATGAACAAAAAAAAAAAAAAACCCTAAATAAAAATTGAAGAAAAATTCTCTGCCAAAATAAACAATCTCTAAGGTGACAATTAATTTTAAATTCTAATACAAGCTCAAACATCAGAGGCAATCTTTGTGTCAAAGTGATCACAATTCACTGAGAGGAAGGAGGTAAATTACTGGTACTCTATCTGGGGTTTAACATCATGATTCTGCTTTCATTGTGTGACTCTTAGCCACTTCACTTGTTTGGGCTTTAGTTTCCATGATTATAAAATGAGAACTGGACTACATGATCTCCCAAGTGCTTTTAACTCTGCAACAGTAGTATTAGGATAATAATGTTGGTGATGTCTGCCCAACTTAACTTTTTTGAGAAATTTTTGAAACCTGCATGTACAGAAACAGATAGTTCACTGATATAAAACTGATATTGGTGAAGAAACATGCTTCGAAGAACACAACACTAAGAGACAGAAAACCTGGGTTCAAATCAGTTTTTTAACTTATCACACATCTTCCTTATCTGAAAATGGGAAAATAGCACTTTTTATCTCACTAGTATAAAAGGATCAAATGACACAATATGTGCAAGAGCTCTCTAACAGTGAAGCAGCACATTACTGATATTACTAGCAATCATAATTATAATAACTTCACTAAATCACTCTTCATTGTCAATTTATTTCCCATACTAGACATTATCTACTAAATGATGACTGAGGGAAAGAGAAAGCAGGGGGTGGGAGAAAGACAGGAAGTTAAACTAAGGATGTAATGGAAGAAAATGAATAGAAAAGAAAAGCAGTCTTCAAATGTAGAAAATCACACATCACCTATCAATTTACACTTAACTGCCTTTCTACTACTCTCACTTTTAGGAATGCATAAAAGAGTAAGAGACTCAAGTTGAAATAGAAGTATAACAGACATTTCAGCCCTCTTCTGCATGCATCCTAATATTTAAAGAGTTCCTGTGTGACAAAGCTTCAGCAGGCATGTCATTTCTGCATATGTTGCACATTTGGAAGATTGCTGGCCTATATATGAAGAGTTAAGGCCATTTCTGAAAGTAATGTAATCCTTAAGAATGTCCTGAGGTGTATCCAAGTACAGACAAACTGGAAAACCACATGTTTAAGTTCTTTGAGACCATATAAGACCCCTAATAGACCATGTCAAATCCAAAGTGTCAAAGAAGTAGATAAAGATACAAGTCTGATAGAATGGGGTTGCAGCCTTCCAGAGATTTTCCAATGCTTTGGGATTCTCTAGTCTGTTTAACACCTTATTTCTCCATGTCACCAAAAACAAAATCTCCTCCAAAGTGGTTTTAATATGAAGCTATTAAGAAAGACACAATCTAGATAGCTGTTCTTTTCCTCATTTTTCTCTCACTTTAAAACAAACAGTACTCCTTACAACTTAATTTTATCAATATCAAATTCTTCTATTAAATCCATGTTCCTATGCTGTGAAAGATGCTAAAATGTCACCGTCAAAAACCAAATGCTTAGAAACAGACTTTGTTGCTGCTGCAATTCAATAGTTACACAAAAAATTTGAAAACTAATACTGATAGTAACATTTTACCTTTTAATTTAGTCTTACCACAAATGGAGTTTATTCTTGCTGTGGGCCTGAAGGTATCCACAAAGTCTGATACAAGGTTGCCTAGTAACTTAAAATAAAAACAAGGCAGATTTGGTATGTAAGATTCAATCTCAAAAGAGTATTTACTTTAAAACTGTCACTTTGTTTTCTTGAATTCAGTAAGTACAAGAAATGTGGATGAGACCTTGTGATTTCATTATTATAGGGAATTCTCAGGTGAGGAAACTCCACAATCAATAAACTGCCTAGAGTACATGTACTTGACTTGTATATGTCAGTGGAAGTAATTTAATCCAAGTATTTCCCGATTTGGAGACTAGCTCACTTACAACTTTTTTATTTTTAAAAGTATGTACAGTTTACTTGGTGGCAAATGAAACTCTCAAAATCAATAAACAAAACTAAATAAATTTGCCATCCTCTATGGTCACTAGAAGAAAAAGTATGGGTAAAAGTATTGAAAAAATCTACTTAGGGCCAATGTTTGGTTAGTCCATCCAAATTAGCATGACAATATTCCAATTAGCTGTTAGTACCTAATCATGGATTTGATAAAACTTACCCAGTGTGGAAGTTTCCCCTCAGGATATAATTTTCTGATCTCAGTAACTGCAAAATAGGCTGGTAGTAAACAGGCATTTCGTTCCAAAATATATGCTATAACCTGTAATAAGATACAAATTTGATTCAAGCCAAATCAAATTTTTTTGACAGATTTTTTCATTTTCAAATTACTGTCAAAGATTTTAAGAGACCTCACTAGCACACCAGAGATTAATTTGTGCATGAAGGATTTAGTTTAAGTAAAAAGAAGCAGTTTTCACATAATGATAATTAAAATGTTCGAATAGATTGTTGACAGATTTATTTCCTGCTAGGGGAAGCCTTTAAAACAAGGCCAATGACTAGGAATGGGGGCATAGACCTATATTCTCTGCTCCTGGAGAGTCTGAGATTGGTAGATTGAGCTTGAAAGCTCTAAATTGAAAAGGGTTAAAACCAATTGAGTGTCTGAAATAAATAGTATACTAATATGGTGGGCTCCCAGAAGCAGAGGGATCAGCAAGCTGCCTAAAGCAGAACAAATTTCCATCCAGGGTAGAAATGGAACAGGTCAAAGTTTCCAAGTCAATCAGCAGTGGAATAAGGCCCATGAATAGCTGCTGCACTTCTAGCCTAAACAAGGTAGGGATATTCAGTTTCAAAACTAACAAACAAACAAATAATGTAGGACTAGTGAGGAAGGCAGAGGAAGATGGACTAGATTACTGGTCTCTAAAGCATTAGTCTGCACAGCACAGAATCCATGAAAGTATTCTAAGTCCTTTAGGTCTCTTATAATGTTATTAATAACATATGAATAGCTATATTTGTCTTTATTAAATATTCTTATTGTGTTTAATAAAATTAATCACTAGATCCCATAATAAGAATTTTTTTTTATTAATATAAAGCAATACAATTCTGTTAGTATTAAACAGATTTTTTTCTCTTCCTTTTCCTTTTTTTGGTGGTAAGTAAAAAGAAAATAGGTAAGTGGTCTGTAAAGTTTTTTTTGTTGCAGTATTATATGGAGCCTAGAAATCTGAAAACTAGTGGACTAACTGGACTAGAAGGTTTCTTTGGAATGATAATTAGAAATACAATTGAGATGCATGTTACCTCTCTTGCTGCTAGAAGTTGCTGTACCACAGCTGAGCTCACAGTATTGGGTATTGTTAAGATTTTCTCCAAAATCACTTTTAAGAGATCTCGTACACCCTGATATTAGTGAAGGAAAACACGGGGAAAAAAAGAAAAATCAAGTTAAAACTGAGAAATTTGTACTTAAGTCTTTTTTGAAAAAGTAAAAAGTACAGAAAATTTCAGGAGAAATTTTATCTCTTGGTCCACATTTTTAAAAACCCAATAAGACATTAGTTCTTTTAACTATGGTTTATTCAAATTCAAGAAGTTAATATCTATAGTTCAAAAAAATAATCCAACTTTTATTAAGTAGAATAAAGTACTTAGATGCCTTAAAAGAAAGAGAAATAGATATTGCTATACCTTGCAATATACATAATTATCACTAACTATTCTGACTTTCTAAATCTAATTCCACTATTTTCAATTTATAGGGTTATATTTTAAGTTCAATCTAGTTAAAAAAGACTTAGATTGCTGATCTGATAGTACTGCAAAGAATAAAAGAATTTTAAAAGAGCCCAAAAGAAAAATTTTTATTTTGTACAATTTTTTTTGGTCAAAACAATGGAATATATTTGAACATGGTTGAAGTTTCAAGCACAGATAACAAGCTATCCTGAACTCCTCCATAAGTAATCCTTTCTATTATAAGTTAATTTTACTTCCTGTCTTCTATGAACTAATTCTACTTGCTTCATTGCTTTTGTTTACTCCATTTTCCTCATATTCTTCTCTTCCCTTTCTTTCAATTCATATTCATCATTCCTTGCCCATGATTTATGAGGCACTTAATAAATGATTGATGATCTGGTACAAAATAAAGCTCAAAATTTGCCTATATTGAAACCTTTTCTGACTAACCTTATCCTATTCTATTTACTCCAATTGCCTGAAGATTAAAAAAATTTAAAAAAATATTCTTAGAGAAACTGGAATAAACAAGTAAAAAGAACATCAGATTCTTATTTTTAATCACATTCTTGCTTGATTCATTTGTTCTGTAATTGTTCTCAAGTGATTCATATA
Organism: Myrmecobius fasciatus; assembly: GCA_023553655.1. Classification (NCBI taxonomy): domain Eukaryota; kingdom Metazoa; phylum Chordata; class Mammalia; order Dasyuromorphia; family Myrmecobiidae; genus Myrmecobius; species Myrmecobius fasciatus. Next base: position 386,106 of record JAJPUD010000492.1, read on the forward strand.
CTATCATTGACAGCAGGTCCTTTCTTCTAAAAACTTTCTCAAAGAACAGTAAAGTCTCTTAAGATTTTGTCCAAGAGTCAGTGTCTTGTCTCTCTCGCTATACTCTTCACTTGGTGACCTAATCAGCTCACACAGTTTTAATTATAATCACTATTTTGATGACTCTCAGAACTATTTATCCAGCCCTAGTTTTACATCTGAATGCTAGTCTCCCATGACCAAAATTGGGCTACTTCAAAAAGGATGTCTGGTAGGTAACTCACCATGATCAAGTCAGAATTCATTATCTTTTCCTTCAAACACTTTAGTTTCACACTACCTATTTCTGTAAAAGGCAACATCATCCTTAATGTCATCCAGCTTAGAAATCTTGAAATCAACTCCGGCTTTTCATTTTCTATCATTTCATATATCTACTCAATTGTCAAGTCTTGTTATTTCTATTTCTACAGTATCTTCCATATCCAGCTAGGTGGTATGGTAGCAAGCCTGGAGTCAGGAAGATGAGTTCAAATCTGGCTTCAGATATTTACAACTTGTGTAGCTCTAGGTAAGTCACTGAACCATGGCATATAGTAGACATTTAATAATGCCTTCTTTCCCTCTACTCAGAGGACCACCATAGGTTAGGCTCTCATCACCTTTTCCCCCAGGCTACTACAACAGCGTCTTAATTGGTATTCATGCCACATGTACCTTCCTCCTAACTCCCAATCATCAATCATTTTCCACAATGCTGCCAAAGTGATTTTCCTAAAGTATAGGTCTGACCATATCACTCTGCTATTCAATAAACTCCAGAAGCTTCCTACTGCCTCTAGAATCAAGTATGAACACACCCCTTTGGCAACAAAAGACCTTCACAACCAGAACTGGGCACTATAAGGCTTTCCAACCTTATTTTACATTATTCTTTCCACATTCTAGACTTTATTCAAATTGGCCTTTTTGTAAAAACTCATACAGAACATCTCTATACCTTAATACTGGCTGTCTCCCATGCCTGGAATGAATTTCCCTGTTATCTCCATCTCTTGAAATCCTGTTTCCTTTAGGACTCAGTTCAAACACCACTTTCCACATTAAACCTTTTCTGATCTACCCCAGTTTCTAATGTCTTTCTCTAAAACACAACTGGCATTTTGTACATTTTCTCCACATACTTATTTAAGGACTTATTTTTTTTCTTCTTTTTTGGTTTTCTTTTTTTTAATTAAAAGCTTTTCATGTACAAAACATATGCAAGGGTAATTTTTCAACATTGACCCTTGGAAAATCTTCTGTTCCAAATTTTCCCCTCCTTTCCCCTACTCCCTCCTCTGGATGGCAGGTAGTCCAATACATGTTAAATATGTTAAAATATATGTTAAATCCAATATATGTATACATATTTATAAAGTTCTCTTGTTGCACAAGAAAAATCAGATCAAAATGGAAGGAAAAAAAAAACCTGAGAAAGAAAACAAAATGCAAGCAAACAACAACAGAAAGAGTGAAAACGCTGTGTCGTGGTCCACACTCAGTTCCTACAGTCCTCTCTCTGGCTATAGATGGCTCTATTCATCACTGAACAATTGGAACGGATTTGAATCATCTCACTGTTAAAGAGAGTCATATTAAGGACTTATTTTCTGCTCCAATTTAAGTGCCTCATTTTGGTCTTTATGTTATCCAGTACCCATCATAGTTTCTCACACAGAGAAAGCACTGAATAAATGCTTAATGGTTGTTTGATACTATATACTAAGCTGGTTGTCCAAAAAAAAAGCAAGCACTTTCTTCTGTGTGTATTAGGATATACTTTTACATAATGGCTAACAAAAATAAGAATGTTAAGTCAGTTGGATAGATTTTTCTGTACAAAAACCAGACGCCTTTCCAGTACTGTGACAATTGTAGCACATAAGATCAATGACACTGAGAACCCAAAAAAGCATTACTCTTGTATACTCTCAATTAGTGTGAAAAATTTACCCAGCACAACAATCAAAATATACTTCTGAGCTCAGTTTTAAAATAAAACAATTCTTTAGAGTCCTCTTCAGGAATTTAGAGAATAAACTGCTTTACATAAGCATATAATTTTAAAGGCATCAGAATACTTCCACCATGTAAAAATGAAATAACCATATTATCACTTTAAAAAACAAAAATCACTTCAAGTAATTAAAAATATACTACCTTGTAATCCACACCACCAATTATTTTCCGAACCAGTTTAAATGTCAATGCCCAAAGTTGTGTTCTTTCCCATTCAAGCGTATCAGAGTTTATCAGGGATTCACAAACCATTCTATGGAAAAGAAATATCAGTTTTAAAACAGTAGTGTATACTTAGGAACAAGAGATATCTAATATAAATCAGGCCTAGAGATATTGTAGGCCAATTATGATTGTTGTTCATCTCATCATGTTTGGTTTGCAATTTCCATAATATCTTATTATGTATACTATACAAGGATGTTTGCTCCTTAGAATTGTGTGACTACAAGTACTGCCTTTCCTCAAAGGGAATGTAAGTAAATATTATTTGCACAAAATATATACATGCACATACCATTTATACAAATTTATAGTACTATCTACCCGTACTACCGCACTATTTTTGTGTATTATGAAATGGGAGTTTGTTCTCTTTATGGAATCAGTAGAATCATAGGGGGGGGGGGGGATGAAAGGAATATAAGCTTTGATTTCTTACTTGAGAGAATAACCCAAAGCTACTGTAGATCTAATAATTCTGATTCAAGCCCCTATCAATTGGTTATTATGTTGCAAGTATTTATGGTTCTTTCCTGTCTTTTACTTTCAACCCCTAAAATTAGCTAACATCTCCTTGTCTTTTAATAATGTCATAAATAAGTATTCAGATGGACCCAAAGGGTAACAATTAATGAACCTGTTTCTAATCAGGTAAATATTGAATTTCCTTGGCTTCCCACTCACTACTATGGATACTATATTATCACATAATCACTTTTTTTGAAAAGATACTTGCTAAGTGAAGGAATTGAAATATTCGAGGGAAACTGTTAAAAGTTTCCCTCTCATTTTTAAACCACTTAAATTCAGAGTTTTCATTTCAATTGCTACAGTGAGTGATCCTAATTTAATGGTATATGAACAAGAATTTAAAAACTTAACAAATTTTTTTTTACAAAGTGCTTTCCCTTAATCATACAAGAATGATTGTTCAAAGGTGTCTATAATACATTTCATATTAATATAAATGTAAAAATAAAATTACATGAGTAACAGAATTATTAAATCACACTAAGCAAGTAAAATTTTTTAACAGTAGATAAAAGTTACAGGAAGCTACAAGGTAGATTTTTGTCACTTATCTATAGATAGAAAATGTACCCACAAAGCTAGACAGATTTAATGCAAGAAAAATTTATCAAAGTAAAGCTTCAGTTATAAAAATGATAGCAACTGGAAATCAAATGTTGGTGTCTCACAGAGTGATCAGCATCACTGAGGTTGCTCTTTGTGTGGATAAGAAGTCACTGTTTTTACTGAGCAGTGTCTTCCAGCAATGAAATTGAACTTTAAATGAAGAAACCAGGATGGTTGTTTATGACTGAGTAAGTATAGACCTAGTTGAAGGTTTTCTTCATGTTATCTTTTCTCTAACAACTGAGGTCTGCTTTCTTAATTCATGGAACACTACATTCATTTTGTCAAAATTTTTCACCCAAACCCTTTACTCTAACTATATCATCAATTATAAGTGTCAATCTAGGCAAAGGCATCCTGGATTGTTCTTTCTTAGTTTTGGACAGACCTGGGTGGAAGAAGACCAGTTTCTACTGCCATTCCTAGGCAGTCGTAGAGAAAAGATATTCTCTTAGGGCTATGCTGGCTATGAATGAACCGAACAATCCATTGGATGCACTGTTCATGAGACTCCTGAAAAAGAATACAAATGTTTACAGTTATAATTTGCTAGTGATCCACAAGCAATTGAAATATTCAGCTATAAGGATTAAAAGGACAAATTAATTAGGATTTAAAAATTCAGGTATTATAATAACCAGTTGGAGCAAAATATTATTAAATTAATATGGCACAGAAAATATTCTCCCAGTCTGTGGGAGAGACAGTCTTCATCAAGTTTCTCTGCTGTAAATTAGCAAAGGAAAAGAAATACTTGGAAACCAGGAAAGCACGAAGAAGAGTTATACATATAACTCTTATCCTTTTTCTCCTCAAAATATCAATTTTTTTTATACAAGATATGTATTTTGAGGAATTCTTTGGGAGTTCTTGTTAGAAAGTTTAAAAAACAAAGAGTAAATAATTTTGAAGGATAACTGCTACTTGTAAGTAAGATAAAAGCTATAATAGCCATCTGTTCAAGTTTTTCGCTAGTTATAATGCAAATGATACAGAAACATATTTTCATTATAGAAATGGAAGAGGAAGCTTTGTGGCTTCAACAACCTTCTGTGACTGTTTTTTGTACTAAACACTAAACATGATGCTTGACATATAGAATGTGATTAATAGATGCTTGTTGAATCAGAAGCTACTAGATGGCCTCTGGGATCCCTTCAAATGCAGCATTTTCCCTGTTTCATGTCTTCTCTACCTATATGGGGATACATTCTTGCCTCTTCCATCAATGTATAATTTTCCAATTCCGGCTCTGCTCAACAAAGAGAACAGGTTGACTAATTTTGTCCCAATTCTGCACTGGCAAAAGGGAGGTTATCACAATGGGAATGGGGCATTTCAGTGGATTGTCCTAATAACAAGAGGATCTTAACATTCCATCCCAAAGACAATCAGGCATCTGGACATCCCTACTCAATAGATCTTCTTGGCCAGACCCTGTCCAATCACTCCAACCTTACATCTTTTATCACAACTTGTCTGTGAGATAACACCCTATTCTTTGAAGAATAGATATCCTGTCCTGCCTTTCGTTTAGAAGGAAAGCAACTAGTTTTTTGGAGTCATGTTAAATTGTAGAAAGGAAAGATGTTTAGCTCTGATTTCCCTAGATCCTGATAGAGGGGTACTGGTAGATGAAAATATTTCTTCCTATCCTTCTAGTGTTGCCTTCTTTTGTGGAGTACCATATGTATTTGAGTGTATGGGGTACTCAAGGAGGAATAGCACTTCGTGTAGGTCACACCAAACCATATTCAGGATTACTCATTCACTCTATGTGTCCATCTTTACCCAACTCTTACTTGTGGTTCCATGAAGCTATATCATGCACAGTGGTCACAGTCTGGTGAACCATTTCAACAGATGGACTAAACTAATTTGAGGGAAACTGACATATCTCAAAACTATAGGTGAGTTAGGGGAAGATCTACATGGAAGACTTTCCATGATGAAACAGGTAGATGAGAATAATAATGAGACATGAAGTCATGAAGGTGGCTGAAGCAGGTACTGTGGAAAATTTAGAGCCAAGAGAAGATACCAACATCATACACTGCATCCTGAGCCATCATGAATCTTGACATTTGTCCTGCCATTGAACTTTGATGACTCGGAGAGGATGACAACTTGGTACAACTCTGCCTCAGTTAAATTCATGTTTCAAGTCAAGAAATGAGCAGTGATGTCATGAAGTCTCTTTGAAAAAGAAGGTTGGTGTGCATATCCTTTGACCCAGCAGTGTTTCTATTGGGCCTATATCCCAAAGAGATCTTAGAGGAGGGAAAGGGATCCACATGTGCAAGAATGTTTGTGGCAGCCCTTTTTGTAGTGGCTAGAAACTGGAAACTGAGGGGATGCCCATCAATTGGAGAGTGGCTGAATAAATTGTGGTATATGAATGTTATGGAATATTATTGCTTGGTAAGAAACGACCAGCAGGACGATTTCAGAGAGGCCTGGAGAGACTTGCATGAACTGGTGCTGAGTGAAGTGAGCAGAACCAGGAGATCATTATACACAGCAACAACAATATTACATGATGATCAATTCTGATGGACATGGCTCTCTGCAACAAAGAATTGTCTCAAACCAGTTCCAATTGTTCACTGAAGAAAACCATATGCACCCAGAGAGGGATATGAAGTATGGACCACAACATAACATTTTCATGTTCTCTATTGAGGTTTGCTTGCATTGTGTTTCCTTTCTCTGATTTTCTTTTTGTTTCTTGTAGATAGGATTTTTCTTGCACAATTTGTCAAATATTTCAACATTATTAACATGTAGTGGACTTCTGCCATCTAGGAGAGGGGAGGGGTCTGGGGGTAAAATTTGTAATGGAAAGCTTTGTAAAGATCAATGCTGGGGAACTACCCATACATATGCTATACAAATAAAAAGCTTTAATAAAAAATAAATTAAAAAAAATAAAAAAGAAGGTTGGGGGCAGGTAAGTGGCGCAGTGGATAGAGCACCAGCCCTGAAGTCAGGATGACCTGAGTTCAAATCTGGTCTCAGACACTTAACACTTCCTAGCTGTGTGGCCCTGGGCAAGTCACTGAACCCCAATTGCCTCGGGAAAAAAAAAAGGCTTAGCAAGTACAAGTATTGTTCCCACAGTGGTGGCATCAATATCTGTTGCCCTCTGTAATTGGCCCTGTCTTGGACAAAGAGTCAACTATATGATGGTTATAGTTTTAATAAGAAGGTAGATAGGAAAAAGTTTGTCAGTCCCAATTTTATAGATAAGGAAGTTGAGGTACAAAGAGACTAACTGGCTTGCCCAAGTTATACAACAAGTATTTATGAGCCATTTGAAAGAGTAAGGAATACAACTTAGATTTATTACTACTTCCCATATACTATTCTGTCAATTTGCTAATTCTTCTCTTATTTTCTCTTTTTCATTAATACATTTCATGACCACTTCTAAGCTTTAATTGAGAGAAAATTAGTTATTTTTTTATATCATGAATCCTTTTGGATGTCTGGTAAAGCCCCCCTCCTCCCAATTTTTAAATTTCTAAAAATAAAATACATAAAGTTACAAAGAAAATGATATCAAAAATTTCCCCCCCAAAAAAACAAGTTCAGAGACTACAGAATAAGAAATCTTTATCTAGTTCAATCTTGTTATTTTATAGTTGATGAAGCTGAGGTTCAGCAAGGGAACAAGTGATTCACCCAAAGTCAGGAAGCTAATTCATGGCAACACTAAGATTAAAAGTCAGGCTGCCTATCTTTAAAATGGCTGACTCTGCAGAAAATCCAAATGAGTGGGCCTCTGCTTTGACTTGTATCAGTTTTCTTGTCTTCCCTTATTTTCCAACTGAAAAGGTCTTTACTATCTTTTGTATCTCCAGGTATAAAAATCCTTACTTAGGGCACTACTGATTCCTGCTGTTTCTGAATGCAAGGAATTGAAAAGGATGCTTGGTATCCTATATTGTAAATTGACTTTTTTGGTCTTCCAAAGTTTTATAGGAAAATTACTGCATGGATTTTGAAGACAAAATGTTTAGTTTGACATAATAAATTTTTCTCCCACCCAAAACTACCAAAATATGATAAATCACAGGAATGGGGTACTAGATTTTTTTTTTTTTTTTTTTGCTGAGGCAATTTGGGGTTAAGTGACTTGCCCAGGGTCACACAGCTGTTACGTGTCTGAGACCAGATTTGAACTCAGTTCCGCCTGACTTCAGGGCTGGTGCTCTATCCACTGCGCCACCTAGCTGCCCCAAGAATTTTTAAAAACAGTATGGAGGGCTGCTTATATTAGTGCAATAAAATGAACTATATAGGAGTTTTAGTTCTGGTTTCCCCACCTACAGCAAGTAACTATACACATTATATACTGTTTTTTCATCTGCCAAATAAAGTTTAAAAAAAAATTCTTGTCCTAATGATCTCACAGGACTTTATAAGGTTCAAATATGATGGTATAAATACAAATATTTTAAAATCAAAATAGTACATAAAATGCTATTATTTAAACTTTTAGTACTCACCTGTGAAAGACTACCCCAAAACTGCCTGAAAGCTCCCAAGCAGCTGATAAGTTTTGTTTTTTCATCTTCTGGTGTATCCATAAACATGCTAAAGAAAGAAAATAATTGTTATCATCGGTTACCAATTGCTACAAATGGTCACTATTCTAATTAAAAACAACCCCACAGAGGTCCCTCATTATCTCCCAAATATAATACCGATTAAAGTATGACATGAAACTGGAGAAAGAAAGAAGAAATAAAAATAAAAATGGATATCCCATGAAAGGATTTTTATCTGGTATTTCACTTACCCTGGAAAGGCCTCTTCTATGATTTCTGTTTTCTGTAAAATAAACAAGCAAAAAAATTCCATTAAATTTTAAGAGGAATTATACATATTCCCAATTTGTCTAGGCTCTCAAACTTTATTTGCTGTGAGATATTCAATTAACTATTTAAATTCTGTCAGGTTTAGTCAAATTGAACCTTTTTCAAAATAAAGGATTCAAATTAGTTTGGAGCTGATCATCTAGCATTTATTAAGCATCTACTGTATTATGTGCCAGGCACTATTCATAAAAAGAAATAAATGAAACAGTCCCTGTTTTCAATTTCTATCAAAGGAAACTCCCTTGTGAACTAAGGAACACTTACTGGATTTCAGCTTCTTATTTATAAAATAAGGGATCTGAATTAGATGCCTCCAAAGTCCATTTTCACTCTAATACTAATGAATATATGAAAAATATGCACAAATACAAGATAATTTCGGGGAAATAACATCAGTAGCTGAAAGGACCAAGCAAGGCATCATGTAGAAGGTGGCCTTTGAGGAGCTCTGAAGGACTAGGAACTCAAGTGGCCAAGGGAAGGGAGTCCATCTGAGGTATGAGCAAACTTCTGAGGTTGGAGGGAAGGTGGGTTTTTCTCATGAAAGATCTCATCTCTTAAGTGTTCTGAGCAAAAAAAAAGTTAAAGCTCCCACGGAGGCTCAGAAACCTTAGCACAGAGTGCTCTTGGCAGTAGGCAGCAATTGCATATGACCCTATGTTAAGGTAGACAGTAGCTGATGGATCCTCCCCTTACTTGTCTCAAGCTCATCCCTCATCTGGTCTCAGCATCAGCTAGGACTGCACCTACTTTGGGGGGAGGAGAGGAATCAATGTGTTTTGGTAAACTATGGGTTCAATATAAAAGATCTACAGTGAGGTGGCAGCCAAAAAAGCTCATGGGATTTTGGATTGCATTAAAAGAAGGAACTAAGTTTTCCAATAAGAGAAATGAAAAACCCACTGAACTGTCCTCCAATGTCACATTTGGAGTACTGTGCTCAGTTCCAGGCTCAAAGAAGCAGGCCTGACTTACATAATGTTCCTGCTCAGGAAGCCCTAGTGGCTCCCAAGTTACAAGAAGGTTACTAGATGGATGTATTTCGAAAACATTAAAATGAGTTGCAGTTATGTAATTTGACATGATGAACCTTACTCCCACCTAGAATTCTCGGCTCAAATTTAAAATCTTATGCTTGCCACATAAAGCCCTTCCACTCGGCAATCTTCTTATGCACTGGCTCCCCTCCGCATATTCTATAATTTAGGCTTCTTGCTGGCTTTCCAGCCTCCAGGCTTTTGCCCTGGCTGTCCCTCACACCTGGGCATGCTCTCACGGATGTCCTTCAAGGCTCAGCTCATATTCTACCTTCTGCAAGAATCCTTTCCCGGTCGCTATCACTGCTGACGCTTTCCCTCATTTCCCTTCTATTTGACCAAGACAGCTTGCTTCTATGGAGCTATTTGCATTTTGCCTCCCCTTCCATTAGACTATGGGTCCCGTGCGGGTACGGCCTGGTTTTGCTTTTCTTTGTATCTCCAGAACCTGGGCCTGGCACACAGTAGGCACACAATGCCTGGGAATGTCTAAACAGGCTACTAGACTGTGCCAAAGCAGGGGAGGAGATTTTTCCCTTCCCCCGCTTCCCAAGGCTGGCTGAGATACTGCGATCAGTCAGTACGGGCTCCGGACTCACCACCACCTCCTCAAAAATGCTCTGCAGCTGCGTCTCCATCTGCACCATGGCGGCGGCCGGGGCGGCGGACCCGGACCCAGAGCCCTCCTCCTCTGATCGTGGCTCGGGATCCGCGGCAGCACAGGGAGGCCCGGCTCGAACGTGGGCGCCGCGAGCTGGGCGCCGCGCGCCTGAACCCCTCCCTCGGCGCCGAACGCTGGGTGAGGAACCGCACAGCCGGGTACCCAGCGCGGCACCCAAGGGACACCCGGCTCCCTCCCCCCCGGAAACGTCGGGCGGACATGCGAGCCAACAACTGGGCACTTCCGGGAGGCGAGAGAGAGGAGCGGCGAACTCTCCTAGCCAATGACGCGAGACTCCGCCCCCATAGGAGTCTCCTTCCTTCGTCCGCCCCGCCCCTCATCCTTTCTAACGTGTTTGCCTGCTCTAGAACCCTCCCAGCCTGAGCTCCTTTAGGATCCTCCTACCACCACCCCCAACCTCTTACAGAACAGCTTTCATTCTATTTTAGGCAGAAGAAAACACTTGACCCATTTCTTTATGTCCCTATTCGCCTCTGGCACATAGTAGGGACTTTAATAATAATTGCTTGTTGACTGCTTGAGAACGTTTCTGTTCCTTCATGGTTTGTCATGCACCTCTGTGTGTTGTTAATTTTGAAAATGAATTTTGTCCCATTTTTTATTGACACTAGGCAGCAAAATGGCACAGTGGATAGAGCCTTGGACTTGGAGTCAGGAACATCTGAGTTCAAAATTGACACCAAATTCTTACTATCTCTGGGCAAGTCATGCCTCAATTTCCTTATCTGTAAAATGAGGATAATAATAATAGCACCTACCTTCCAAGGTTGTGAGTATCAAATGAGATAATAATTGTAAAGTACTTAGCACAGTGCCTTAAATAGTAAGCACTATATAAATATTATATATTATCCAAATTAATTAAATGTTTTGCATATATTATGCATACATAATATTGAAATCATTCAAATATAACATAAAATGTTATATATCAATTGTAGTTGTGTATGTAGGTGTATATATGTGTATATAAACATACACATATGTATAAAATCATGGTTCCTTTTGAAAATATAACCATCTTCCTGTAATCCAAGTAACTATGCCCATGTAAAAATTGATTTCTATTTTGGATGTGTTGGGTTTGAAATGCCAGTAGAAAAAATATCCAATAGGCAGTTTGTGATGAGGGACTGGAACTCTGAAGAAGAGGGTTAGATGAGTAATTAGGAGGGAAAGAATGAGGAAAAAAGAACAGTTCAAAAGAAACAAAAATGAAACATTCTCATTCTCATTTCCTCATTCCCCTACCTCTGCAATGAAGGGAGCTTTGGATTTTGATGTTCCATAGGAATGCCACTGAGGGTAAAGAGAGAAAATAGAATGCTTCAAAAAAAAAAAAAAAAGAAAAGAAAAGAAAAGAAAAGAAAGAAAAAGGAAAAAAAGAAAAGAAAAAAAAGAAACATTTTTATGTGCCTATTGTGTGCAAAAGCACATTTAGAAGCATCACTTACCAAAGGGGAAGAGGGTATTGACCTGGGCAGGGATTGTAACTCTCTTTAGGGGAAATGGGGTAAGAGGGGAGAGGAGAATCCCTTGAAATTAATCTTTGTTGTTAGCTTGTATATATTAAATTTTCTATTAAATTTAGGTTTGATTGCGACAAAGCCCTGAAAATCTGCAAGTTCATTTAATATCCATTTTTTTATTGTTGTTCAAAATTACAGTTAGTTTTGCCTGGATGTGATGTTTTTGTCTGGAGGTCTAGATTTGAAGTGTTACCCTTTCTAAATTTGATTATCATCCTTGATTTCCCAGATAATACATACTTTCCTAAAAGAAAGAGATTATGACTAAGATAAAGGATTTTACTGCAGGGTATTGTTTAGCAAAGAAATTCAATTAAGTCCTGATCAAATTTTCTTCCTTAAGGTAAAACCTGGAAATAACTTTAAACTGTAGAAATATTTTTCTTAATATTTTCAGTTCAATTAAAAAGATGAATATATTTCTTTCTAAAGTACTTATTTAAAACTATAAAATAAGAAAAAAAACAAATAGACAAAGACAGAGAGGGAAAATAAAAATCAAAACATTATCATGTGCTCAGCAGAACATCAAATTCACAATATGTAATGATAAAATTCCATTTCAAGAAAACATATAATAATAGAAGAGGTTATATTCATTATTGCCCATCTTTGCTGCCTTGCAGATTATTTTATTTTCTGCTGTGTACTTTTTACTTTATTCTTTTTTTCTTCTTTCATCCCACTTAACTTCCCCAAGCATGAGTATATTTATATGAATATATACATATACATCTATATTCACATACCAATACACATACATATGCACATATATATACACATTTACATACACCTATGTGCATACATATACACACATATACTCATACTCATTTACATATATGCAGACAAACATTTAAAAACAATATTAATATGGCTTACATATAATATAGATTTGTCTCTCAATTGAACATTTGACTTGGTCTGAGATCAGTGATTACTAGATCTACTGTTTTTCTAATAAATTCTACTCCTGATTCTTGTTATGGTGTTTATCATATCTCTTATTTTCTATCTCTGCAAACTCTTCTATTTTAATTCTAATCCTTAGCTTGCCTTGTTATTACTTAACTTCCCCTATCCTTGGATCACTCCATTATCTTCTCCTTTTACTTCCCTTTTTATCCCATTCCCATTATTTACATACCCCATCACATTCAGGTTGATCTAAACAGTCTTGTGCCTCACCTACGCCCCCTTTCTTTCCCTTTATCTTTTTCCAATTAATCTATACACTTTGTCCCACTGCCTTAAATCTACCCACTTTTCAATACTCCACCTTATCCTATTCCCTCCTCCCTTATTTCTTTATAGATTTGGGAGAGTGTTGTACACACACACACACACACACACACACACACAAACACATTTTTCCTTTTTAACCCATTCCTAAATTGAGTAGGTTTTCAGAATTACCAGCTCTCGTCCCCAATGCCCTTCTGTTGTTTCTTCCTCTGCGCCTCATTTGTGGAGCATCTTTACTATTTTTACCTTTTCCTAAACAGTTTTGCTTTTTAGAATCATATCATACTCAAATCTGCTCTAAATTTTCTTTTAAACTGCCTAATTACTGATGTCAATTTTAAACATATGGTTTACACTTCCATGTAACAAACATAAACAATTTGTCCTTGTTAAATCCCTTGAAATTAAGCTTTAATGTCTGTTCTTATATGTTAAATTTTCTATTGAATTCAGATTTAGTTGAAACAACTAAACAAGAAGTTTCTATAATTACATTCTTTCTTTGCTGGTTCATTTCTTTCTTTCTTTCTTTTTTTTAATGAGAAGTATTAGTGCAAGTACCTCTAGTTCTGGGGAGGGGAATGGTGCTTTTGGCTTCACTTCAGCTCTTGCCTCTGACTTAAAACCCAAACCAAAAACTCCACTCTTCTGCAAATACCTGGAGGGAGCAGCATCTCTGCCCCATTGCTTCTGTACTCATTGGGTGTGCTGGCTCCTTCTTGCCCAGGGCTATATCTCTATATCACAACTGGGCCTGTGGAGGTTCCCTCAGTCTCCTGTTGTCTCAGATGTGAAAGTTTATTATGGTTCTCTCAGATCCTAGGGGTCCCCATGGCTGTTTCTGTGGAGGTAGCCTGGAAATGTTTACTCTTCACATTGGTTAAATCCCAGTCCTGGGATCTTTCTTCACCTCTTCTGGGGTTGTCCCAAGAAGTCTCCTGTTCTGTACCAATTCTTATTTATTTTTCTCTGCTCTTTATTTGCCCTGAGGCAAAATTTTGTTTGCTTGTGGAGGAAATCTGGAGAGCTTGAAATTTTCTAACCGACTCCATCATCTTTCCAGAGTCCCCAGGTTAATATATTTCTATAATTTTTACATTACATTCATTTCAGAATATATCCCTCCCTATTTGGATAGAAAGGGATCTGAAGGAAATATGTTTTCATACATTTCTAAGATACATATTTTGTTTTCCTAGATCTGATCATGTTGATGTGCAGGAGTTAAGAAACTCTGAACCATCCAAAATATATTGGGTTCCAGGATGCTCCCTATATTGCCATCAAATTTGAGTGTGGAGGTTGGACCCCAAAATATATTTGGGGTTTCAGGTCAGTGTTGGGGGTATCTCAATAGAATTTATAGTCTTAGATCATCTCCAAATCAAGAGGCAAAAATTTTATTATGCTGTTGGCAGCAAGTTAATTTCCAAAAGGGAGTTTTAGCTATTAACAAGAGGAAAGACAAGGGCTAAATATACTATTTAAGGAGTTAGAAGAGCATTCTGCCATTGAATGGTGGGCTAACCTTAAAAGGACTTAGCAAAGAAGTGGGATATCAATAGTTTCCTTTATATAGGAGGAAAATGGCATTGATGTGGTGAATAAGACTCTAACATCCAGGTCCTTGGTAGCTGGCTAGGTCATAGGGAGGAACATTAAGAGGACAGAGTCTGAATTACTGTTCAAACTACTTCCAGAGTCAAGTAAGGTGGAACACTGATTGGATTATTTCCTTAAGTGGGCCTTTGGTATCCTTAAGTAAGACTTTATTGCAATCAATGGGCCCTTGTAGAATTCCTTGCATTGACAAAAATTATTATGATCCCTTTAATTATCCAATCAGAAGGCCAAGTTATAGATACCCTTTCTGGTCATATATATTATGTATCTATCTCTATTAACAAGAAAAACTACCTATGTATTTTTTGAGTTATTATTACTTCCTGCCTTAGTCACAATGATGTTAAGAAGACCTGGGTAAATACCTTAACTTCTCAGTGTGCTCAAGTAAGTCTCTATCACCATATATTGAAGAATAGGTACAGTTATGCTATGCTACAGAGACCATCCTGATCCAGAAAGGAGCTCACTATTCTAGTGAAATTACAAATTTATTCATACTCCCTCTGGTCTTGAACCCAAAATGGAATTATATAAATTATTCCAAGAACATATCTTGAATATTTCCTTTTTTGTTAACACTTCTAAATAGAGAAATAAATCTAAGATATATAAATCAAAATTTTGCACAGTCTTTTAAAATAGAAATAAAAACTAGGTTTTTTTCCTCTAAAAATATTTCCCCCACACTCCCAAAGAACCATCCTTTTTAAATGAAAGAACATTTTTAAAAAACATCTCAGCAAAACCAAGCAACATATCAATCACATTAGACAGTAAATGCAATATTCTACACCTATAATCTCAAACTTCTGCAATAAAGGGAAGGAGGTGTATTTTTGCCATGGCCAAACTTGGACATTATATTTATACAATGTTCAGTTTCCTTTTATTGTTTTTTTCCATTTACATGCTTACAGTCATTTTGCATATTTTGGTCTGGTCCTGTTTACTTTGCATCAGTACATGAAAGTTTTCCTGTGTTTCTCTGAATTCTTCATATTTATCACTGCTTACCGAATAACAATATTCCTTTACATTCATTTTTTACAATATATTTAACCCATTTCTTCCCATTTGAGGGGCATCTATTTTGTTCCAATTCTTTGCTACCACAAAAAAGTTTTCACAATAGAATATTTTACTATAAATTCCACTCTCTTTTATGACTTCCTAGCTCAAGCAGTAGAATCTCTGGGTCAAAGAGTATAGACATTATAATCACTTTTTCCCTTTAATTTCAAGTTGCTAACAAACATTTATTTGTTATGTACATGTTTATGTAGAAGGCACTGGAAATACAAAGACAAAACTGAAAAATTATCATTACATTCAAAGAGCTTATGTTCAACTTGACTTCTCACATGCAAATCAATAAGCACATACAGGATGATTTATTTATGTACATGATAACTTAAGGCAAAAAGCAGTAAAAATAGGTAGCAAAAGGTTCTCTTGGGAGTTGGCACAAAAAACTGAATTCTGAAAGAAATCAGGGAAGAAAGGAGAAAGTATATACCAGGCATGAGGACAGTTTGAGATGGAAGATGGAAGATTTAGAGCAATTTGCTGAGTTTGAGTAATAGTGAGTGGATTTGTTTATCTGTAATGGAGACTATGTGAAGACAACTATGTGAATTTATTCTGTAAAATTGAATTGGAAACAGTGAAAGGCTTTTAAAAGTGAAGTTGGAGTTAGTATTTGTTCCTAGAGGCAATAGGGAATCCCTAGATTCTCTTTAATGGGGATATACAGGTTCGACATGTTTTACTAAGATAATTTTTGTAGCTATATAGATTGTGATGAATTGAAGATGGGTGATATTGGAAGTCATGATCCCTAAAAGAAGGCTTTTATAATAGTTCAGACCAGAGATAATGCATTTCTGAGCTTGAATGGTAGTCATGAAGATATACAAAGGAAATGGCAGGATCTATGAACTTTTGTACCTTCGTAAACAGAAGGGTGACAGTGTCCCAAAAGAAATAGGAAAGTTTGGAGAAAACATAGATTTAAGGCAATCATAATAATTTCTGTTTGGGATTTGTTAAGTTTTTGAAATGCCAATGAAATAGAATCTAATAGGGCTAGATAGGCCGCTAGATAACACAGTGGATAAGAGTACTGGGTCTTAAATTGGGGAGATCCTAGTTGAAATCTGAACTCATATACTTACTAGCTATGTGACCTTGACAAGTTAATTAACCTCTGGACTACCTCAGAATTTTCTTAATAATAAAATGAGATCATAATAGCATCTACCTCCCAGGGTTGTTACAAGGATCAAATGAGGTAATATATTTAAAGTATTTAGCAGTGTCTGGCACATAGCAGACTCCCAATAAATGCTTGTGTCACTTCCCCTAAAGAAATAGATATTATCATCTGTATAAAGGTAATGATAAGAGAGTGCAAATGAGATCATTGAGAGATTATCTGGAAAAGAAAGAAGAGGTTCTGAAAGGATCTTTCAAGTATCCTCATGGCTAGAAGGTTGGATGTAGATGATTATTCAACAATATCGAGGAGCAGTCATCCTAGAAATTAGGAATAAAACTAGGAACAAGCAATATCACAAAAGTGTAGAAAATATCCAAAGGAGGAAATAAAGAATAATGTCAAATGCAGAGTAGTCAAGAAGAATGAGTACTGAGAGAAGGCAATAGGATTTATCAATTAAAAATCTGTTAGGATCAGCTTGTTAGAGGTCTAGATATATCAATAGAATCTATATATTGTCTCCAGATGTAAAAATCATACCAACAAAACAGCAAATGTGCAAAGTGAAACAATAAAAAGAATAATCAGAATCTATTACATGATTATATATTAACAAAACTGGTTCTGACCTGTAGGGTAGGTATGGAAGTTGGACTAATAGAATAAGTCTACCCTCCATTTCATATATATATATATATATATATAAAGATAACTCTCTATTTATCTTCTCCAAATCTTCTCCAAGTATAACATTTCACTTGTTCCTTCACTTGTTCAGTTGTTTCCACTCTGTCAGCCCATTTAGGGTTTTCTTGGCAAATATACTAGAATGGTTTGCCATTTCCTTCTCTGGCTCATTTTACAGAAGATCTAAGGCAAATAGTCCTTTTGGGAAATGGAAATAATTTCTTTGTAAAGTATAAAATTAGTTCCTCTTTATTGGTACGGAGTCAATAGAAGCAAGATTTACTAAAATACCATTTTAAAAAATAAGATAATTTTTAATATCACTATCATTTCCTAATATTCTTCCTACTTTACCATCTTTTAAAACAAATGAAAACAAATAAAAAACATCACCACATTGACCATGTCTGAAAATTCATCCAAGACATTTAAAAGAAAAAAAAGAAATGTGTAGACCACGAAAACACAAGCTGGTATCATAGCCATTTTGTGTTATTGGGTTTTTTTGTTTTTTGGTAACCAAGTAGAGTTAATTTATAATCTTACAATTGGGTTCAGAAGACAAAGAATAAAATAGAGTAAGCACAAAGTTATAATAGTAGGAGAGGAAAATACAACATTAAGAGATTGATGATGGATTGTTAGTAGGTTATAGTGACCTGAATTGTGATTGTAACATTTTCAGAGTAAGTACTGCAATTTGGCCAAGTGCTTTCTATTGTCCTGATCAGAAACAGTATTTTTTACTGTTTTACTTTAGGTAGTTTATGCACAGGTGTTTTGTTTTCTTAAATGATGCCAGTCTCACAAGATACACAACAAAATAAGAGATTTTAGATTTTTCTCTTTGGTTCTGGAGGTCAGAATAGGACCAATAAATGTAAATTGCTTAAAACTGTCAAAAAATGGAATCGACTGCCTTGGAAAGTAGTGGATTCATCTACCCTACAGGTCTTTTGAAGAGAAAAGATTACCACTTACTTATTGGGGATATTGTAATGTAGGTTCCTATTCAAGTATGGGCTGAATTAGACAACCCATAAAATTTCTTCCAAGTCTGAAAATAATTGATTGTTGAAGATTGTTGAAGAACTCCAAGTAATTTGGAGTTATTTTTAATATCAGGAAATTTATATCAAGAAATTACCACAGTGTGTCGCTGTTGCCAAACAGATTAAAATATACCCTGAGAAAAGACAAAAACTTGTATTTTGTATTGAATAACATTTAGATTTTGATGTATACTTTTTATCATTTATCCTGATTACTTTATTTTATTATAATAAAAGTCTTAGCTGAAGGTAACCACTAGTAAGCAAAAGAATACATGTGTATTTGCAAAACTGCTGATAGAATTTCACAAAAATCTTTTTGTTTAGAATTAATTAAATCTATGAAAGACATACATTTAATGAAACATCAAAACTTTTCCACATTGGGCATAGAAGGAGTTGAATCTCTGGTTTTGACCTTGCCAAAGAGCAAAAGATAGATAATTTGCCTACAGTATTTGATAGTCTACCCCAAATGAGGTCACTGGCTCCTTCTAGTTCATTGTAGTTCTCAGCATATTTTATATAGTCAATGTGGAATATGCCATCAAGAAGACTTGTGATCTTTAAAATGCACTGGAGAAGGAAATGACAAACCACTCCAGAATCTTTGCCAAGAAAACCCAAAATAGGCTTAATTGAAAACTCCATTCAGGACCTCAAAACTGATTGGCTTTTGTTTTTATGCCATACACTACCTCATGAACCCTGTTACAATGTGAGTATATTATAGTGTGATGTCAAACTTTTGTATTTGTTATTATGATGATTTGTTATTATGATAAGCAAGAGTCCTTTTTGTATCTTCCCTTTATAGCTATATTGTTCATTAACCAGACTTTCGCCGAATACCAGAATAACCTGCATTGTTTGGCTACATTCATCTCCATGCTTCTGGAACATCATGTGAAATTGTGTTTCCTTTCATTAGTCTGATGATATGACGTGAGATCCTTTCCTGCCTCATTCTGATCTTGGTAAGGCCTAGGGTGGTATTCTAACTATCCAAGTGTCCAATGGTGTCACTGTCTCTATATAAAGATTGTAAGTGTCTGAGTCTCTTTCTAACAGCTGGATAAAGAATAGTCTCTTTTTTTCCTTCTCTACTAAGAAGGATGAATTCCAAGTTACTTTTCCCAGGTGAGTTTTATGGTTCTTGCTACTCATAGCAAAGATTCCTAGTGTGGGCTCTGGCTCATAATCTTATCAGGGAAACAAGGATTGCATACTCAAAATATTGGGAGAAAAGCACAAAGAATGTCAAGGACCAGAATAATCAATTAAAAAAATTTTTTTTAAATTAAAGCATTAAGTATCATAGAGTTTCTGAATGATTAGAAGTAAATGTAGCCAGAATTGTTTAGGACAGCTTCTTAGATGATATAAAAATTGAAATGGACTTCAAAGAAGTCTAGGCTTCACTTATAAGAAGAAATGTGAGAAGGACATTTTAAGTTGTAAGAAGAGTACAGAAGAGAAGACCTACATAAGTTAAATTGAGTATTAGAATTTGGAAATTTTCCTGTGCATTTGGGAGCTGAGAGTTAGGAATCAGATATCAATTTCTGTAATATGAACATCTCTTACTCTATTTTCTACATGCAGAAGAGTCAGATATGTGGAAAGGCATGTGGTCTGCAACACTCTTGAGTGTGGCCTGAACCAGATTAAAATATAATAGAAATATGTAACACAATAAATAAAAATACAAGAAAACTTTGTAATGTTACATTTTAAAACTAAGGCAATATGTGGCCTACAGAGATTCTTATGTAAAGAGTAGTAGTGTCCTTGATTTTTTTTTTTTAAGTTTGACATCACTGTTCTACAATATGCCCATATTATAATAGGGTTCATGAGGTAGTATGGCACAAGAACAAAAACCAGGCAGGTTCCAAGGTCCTGATTAGAGTTTTCAATTTAGCACATTTTGGGTTTGTTGTTTTTGAGTTATTTCAGTTCTGTACATTTCTTGTGATCCCATTTGAGGTTTTCTTGGCAAAGATTCTGCAGTGGTTTGTCATTTCCTTCTCTACATCATTTTACAGGTCCATAAAACCTAGGCAAAGAGGACATTTGGATTATAGAAGTTATTTCTTTGTAAAGTATCAAATTAATTCTTTATTGTTAGTGAGTCAACAGAAGCAAGGTTGACTTGATCACACCAACAAATAAATGCTTAATAGCATCTATGCATGGTGCAGTGACAAATTTAATCTTGGAGTCGCAAGGATCTGACTTCAAGTCTCAATTCCTACTGTTTATTTCATGAATAACTTTGGACAAATTATTAAATCTCTCTGAACCCCAGCTTGTTGATCAAAATAGGCATTAGATTATCTCCAAGATTCTTCTAATCCTATAATCTATAATGCTATGATTTTACAAAAGATCATCATACAGTATAGTACTAAAAGAGGATCATACACAGATTATTCCATTGTTTTTTGAGGTTATAGGAAAGCAAAAGGGGAAAATGATATGAGGTTTACCCAAAAGAGAGAATTATAGTATTCTGGGTTTTGATAAAAGAAAGAAAAAGAACAAAAAAGAAGTTCATAGAGCCATCTAATAGCTTAAATGGAAGTAGAGATTCATTCGGCAAATATTCAATGAAACTAGTTCAGGTTTGGGCTCGTAAACTTTGTTAATTAATTGTAAAAAAAAAAAAAAAAGTCAAGTAAATTCTTCTCTTCCTGATTTATTATCTAAGACTCTTCCAGATCTCTTAAAGAAAATTTTCAGGTTTTACAATTTTTAATTAGCCTATATGTTTCCTATAGATGGCTGTAAAAGGACAAATAATATTATCTGGAAAACCTTTAATGCCAGAATGAGAAATTTCAACTTGATTTGGTAGTCAATAGGGAGCTATTAAAAATTTTGTTCTGGGGCAGCTAGGTGGCACAGTGGTTAGGGCACTAGCCCTCAAGTCAGGAGGCCCTGAGTTCAGATCTGACCTCAGTCACTTAACACTTCCTAACTGTTTGACCCTGGGCAAGTCACTTAACCCCAATTGCCTCAGCCAAAAAAAAAAAAAAAAAAGTTTTATTTATTTATTTTTTTAATGAGGGAGAAATCAAGAAACCTAAAATCGAATCCTACTTTTATTACCAAATACATGTATAGTCTTTGGCAAATGTTTACCATTTCAGGGACATAATTTTTCTTAGCTTTAAAAATGAGGGTATTAGACCAGATGAATTGAAAAATTCTTTCCATTTCTAAAATATTTGAATGCATGGAATAAGTAAAAATGTAGGGAGCCTTTAGACTACAAATCACTGATTTTACATTTTATATCTTGTATCATTATAAGAATATAATTTTTAAATATTAATGCCTTGCCAGATATAGAAGACCATGTGTCACATTACTACAAACTAAGAAAGCAAACAATGAAAAATGCATATCTACTTAGAATATGGTCAATACATATTCCTTTTTTATGCTTTCAGACAATAATGGTAGTTTCCTCTAAGCTTATAAATCTTTCTGGTGTACTTGGGAATGATCAGCAAGACACGTTGCAGGGTAAGTTGTTATTTTGTGAAATATTCTGTTTTAATCGAAATATCAAGTGATTTCTTTGGGAGGGTATTAAGAGAGAGGAACATTTCTGTCCTGGGAAGAATATAATTCTGGATTTCAAGATATCTACTTATTTTTGAACTACATATAAAGTAAAAAAAGGTTGTTCCTCCTACACCTTCACTGAGTTTCTATTCTGTGTGATCCCAGGCAAGGCAGCACTGAAAGTATAAATTTCAGAAAAGGTACCAACTTTCAATACTAAAGTTTTGTAATCTGGGAACTTCTTAAATCAATGAAATAAAATTCTAGTCCTTATCATTTGTGATTTCAGTTATTATGTAGAAATGAGTTGGTTTTTGGAATTTAGGCTATATGCTTATAAGTATATGTATGTATATATACATATATATAGCTATATATACATACTATACATGTTATATATCTACACACAAATTATACATATATAGGTATAATTATAAGTTAGATATATAATATATGAGAATTTATATTTATAGAATCAAATATGTAAAGAGATAGCTCTAGATATTTATAAATAATAATGAAAAGCGCTTTATAGTTTGCAAAATACAATACATATATCTTCTCACTTGATTTTTCTTATCTTATGAGGAAGATGCTACTACTATTTCTATTTTATAGAGCAGACACCAAGCCAAAGAGAGAAAAGGAAGGAGAGAATAAGCATCTATTAAGGGCTAGGCACTGTGCTAAATGTTTTACAAATATTTTTCATTTCATACTCACAACAACTCTGTGAGATGGGTACTATTATTCTTCACATCTTAGAGTTGAGGAACCTGAGACAGATAATGATTAAGTGACTTGCTCAGTGTCACACAACTCAAATATTTGAGGCCTCATTTGAACTCAGATCTTTCTGATTACAGATCCAAAACCCTATCCATTATAGCACTTAGATACCTTAAAAATATGATAGGTATAGATATAGCTATTAACATATGTTTATACCTATATAGATATATTCTTGCCTGCTTAGGAATGAAATCAAGTATTTATTGACTGAGAATTTCTATGCTCTTCTGACTCCTTGTGGTGGTGATTGATTTACACTAGTTAAACTACGTAGGAAATGATAAACAACCTTGATGTCTTTTTTTTTTTTAATTTCCCAATTTTCAACTTTAATACTTTATTTAAATGGATTGGGTTGGAACTGTTATAATTATCTACAGTGTGCCCTATTCTTAATCCTTTCCTTCTAATTTGGTGTTGATTCTGACTTTCATGGTCTGACTACATACATATGGATAATTTTAAAATGATATTCATTTAACTAGCTGATATTTTCTATCTACCAAGATATGATCAATTTCATTTTAAATGGTATTTAGCACTCATCATATCCAGAAACTTCTGACTCTTTATGTATTTTATAAACCTCTTTGATTTCTTAATCTTCAGTTATGTTTCCAAGTCTATTTTTTCACTAATCTTTTTTTTTAAATTTTTATTTTCTCCAGTTACACATAAAAAACAATTTTTTGATTATATGTATACATTCTTTTTTTATACATATTTACTTATGAATCAGGTTGGGAGAAAAAAATCAGAACAAAAGGGAAAAACCACGAGAGAAAAAAAAAACAAAGAAAAAAAAGTGAATATAGCATGTGTTGATTTATATTCAGTCTCCATAGTTCTCTCTCTGAATGAGGATAGCATTTTCCACCAAAGTTTATTGGGATTGTTTTGGATCACTGAATTGCTGAGAAGAACCAAGTTTGTCATTACTATTTTTCACTATTCTTTTGTGACTGCTTTACCACTGCTATATCACTGATTAGCAATACATTCTGAAAGAAGTTTGTAATTCTTTACAGAAATTTTTCCTCTTCTTCCTCTAAAAGAGGTATGAATTCATAAGCTGTGATGATTAATAATAATCTTTTAAACTAATATTCATTAGCACTGCAAAGCAAGGATATCAATAAGATCTAACATTTATATAACAATTACTATGTACCAGATATTATGCTAAGCACTTTATAATTATTACCTTATTTGATCCTTACAACAATCCTGGGAGATAAGTGCTATTATTATTCCCATTTTATAGATAAGAAAACTAAGACAAACAGAGGTTGACCTGACCAGGATCATACAGCTAGTAAGTACTGGAGGCCAGATTTGAACTTACATCTTCTTAACTCCAAGCTGAGCACTCTATCCACTGCACTAATGAGATCTATTGTATATTTTTATTTGGTTTCTGGGTTCCCAAATCCATTTATTTATTGCCTGATAGATAACCCACTGGTAATAAATCATTCTGTATTTATTCTGGCCATTGGAAGATAGTCTGCTGCAACTACATTTCAAGTCTTTCTAGATTATTAGGATCTACTAAAAATGACACTCTCTTGGTATAGCACAAGCAGATAGATGGCACAATGTTTCTATCAAATGTTAGATTTGCGTAAAAAAAAAAAGATTTGCGTTAGGAAGACTTGAGTTCAAATTCTGCATCAGATACTAACTGTTTGCTATTTGTTTGTCTTAAATTTGTCATAATAGCATCTACATGGAGTTGCTATGAGAATCAAATCGATAGTGCATGTAAATATACCTTGTAAGCTTAAAAGTGATTTATAATGTTAGATATTACTCATAAGAACCCAGTGTCATCTCTATGCCTTGGGGAGGCATCAATATTGGACTCTGTGAAGGCTACACAGGTAAAATCTATTTACTTATCAATGTGAGTATTTCTTCTAATAATGCAGTTTGAAATCCATCTTTGACTGCCCGTCTTACGCAACACATCCATATTCTTTTGTAAATACCACATGGAAGGGGAGTGTTACCCAACATGTTGGAGGTCTTTGCATTTTTGACCAATGCTACTGGTGGTCCATCATTCTCTCTATCATTCTCATAATTTGATCATTATATGTACCCCTTCCTCTACTTTCTGGCAAAACATTTCTCTGATGTTCTTTTAATATGACATATCCTTTATACCACATCTATTACATAATTCTTCATTTCTAATATGTTACATTCTGCTTACATCTATAATCTGAGTATATACTTTTCCATTGGCCTTTGAGGGATCTTTAACTCAAATTTTTGTGAGATATAGGATTCCATGATTTGAAGTCATACAATATTACGAAGAGTTTTGGTATTTTAAAACAGGGTTCTGTGTTTTAGGGAGAAATTTGGGAGTCACTTAAAGATAAAAAGCCAAATTTTATAATCCCAAAGTAATTTAATCTATTTTCTTTTTCCTCTTCAATTTGGGGTCTAGTTCCTTGGCTATTTTTAGGGTCTGTCCCAGATATACTGATGAACTTCCTAGGTTGTCTATTTAACTATATTAAATAATAAGAGTTCTCTACTCATTTGCTTTTTCCCCTATGTGATAAATCAAATACTTTTCAATGATTAAGAAATTAATTTAGTAGACTCTATGTTCTGGCAATTGGCATGAACAGAAGTGTCTGGAGGCGTCACCATAGGGAGCTTGGATTCTGTGCTAGACCTCCTCCATGATGGTGATAAACATCTTTGGCAAGCTACACTCTCCTGTTTGATTTCTTGCCTGATATGAATTATCAGATAATTGCTTAACAACATTATCTGCTGTATCTTTCAAAGTATCTTATCTCATTCTGAAATATACATGAGAAATAACTTGTTGGAAGAGAGCTTCCAAGGCATAATTCAGCTCTACTAACTCAAATATTTAAGAAAAATAACACCCAAGAAATTTAGGAAGTTTAGTGGGATCTTCAATTCTTTACGTCTTTTAATTAATTGTGTGATAGTGAGGATAGAATCTACTGCATAATATCTGTAAAAACCTGCTTGGCCCTTTCTAATGTCTTTATCAAATATTCCTTCTTTGTGTGTGGATTATTCTCATAAAAATTTATATAGTTAGGAAAGTAATATGGTTGCTTTTCAGATAATGAGAAATAAAGGTGTGGTTTGTTTTTTTTTTTTTCCCCTGCCTTTAGTATTCCCCTCTCTTTCATATCCCTTGAAAACCAATCCCTTAATTCCCTCAAAATTTTTACTCCTGGTACAGATTTCCTTTGTGTGTACTTGGTTTTAGGCTGGCTGTATTTCCTATCTTTGTTTTCTTCAGAGTTGCTTCTGTTTCCTCTTTCAATACAGCCTGGACTGTGATTCTCAAGCCTAAATGTTGTAGTGGTTCCATTGTCCTTCATAATGAAAATTGGCTGTTGTTACAAAAATCTTTACAGGTATTTTCCATTTTTCATTTGCTTTCCTTCCTGTTTCATTTCTAAATATACTTGGCATTATTTGGTTCTCTCACCAATATTCCTTTAAATTTTTTTCCTTCCACTGTTTATCTTTACTTTATGATTTGATACTACTCATAACCTTGCACAATTGATGTAATAACTTTCTCAATTTCAGATAAAATAATATTCTAAACAAATGCTTCTCTTGACTCCCATATCTGTTTTTGGTAAGAAAATCGTGTTTCTTCTATGAGATGATGTCTAGGTATTTTGGTTTTATGGTAACTGTATTATGCTGATTAATGCAGTGATAGGCACTTTATATAAATGCTTTTTCAGTCATTGATAAAATTTTTTATGAAATTATTGTTAATGTCATTTTTTTTCATTGCTTTCTCATTTCAGACATTTGTTCAAATAAGTTAGTTTGGTGTTTTAAAAATTATATACCAGGGGCAGCTAGGTGGAACAGTGGATAGAGCACCAGCCTTGAAGTCAGGAAGTCCTGAGCTCAAATTTGACCTCAGACACTTAATACTTTTTAGCTGTGTGACCCTGGGCAAATCACTTAACCCCAACTGCCTCAGCAAAAAAAAAAAAAAAAGTAAAAAAATAAACAAGCAAACAAACAAAAAAAACTATATACCATATCTTTATCTCATCTCTTGTCTCCATGCTTATGCACTGGCCATTTCTTATGCCTGACATGTGTTTCCTTTTCAGATTTACTTCATAAAGTCATTTTCTTCTTTTAAGACCCAGCTCAAACACAACTTTCCACAGAAAGCCTTTCTGATACCTCTCCACCACCAAAAAGCTAGTGACTTTTCTTTTTAATGACCCTGTATTTAACTAATTTGCATTTGTTTGTGTTTTGTATATATATTTGATGTGGATTTGTATAGGTACTAGTTTACTCCAATAAAATGCTAACTCCTTGATAGTAGGGATTTTATTATTTGTATTTGTATTTTAGGGCTTAGCACAGTATCATAGAAAGCACTTAATACATGTTGTTTGATTGATTAGTTGATCAATTATAACAAGTTTGATAAATGCTTGATCATGTCAGTGCTTTGATGAAACATAGTAGAGTAACTTCCTGAAGACAGAAAGTGAAGAGGAATTAAGAAACCTCTTGATGAGGGTGAAAGATGAGAGTGTAAAAGCTGGCTTAAAGCTTAACATCTAAAAACCTAAGATCTTGGCAATGGGTCCCATCACTTCTTGGCAAATGGAAGGATAAAAAAGGGAAGTAGTGCCAGATTTTATATTTTTGGGCTCAAAGAATACTGCAGATGGTGACTGTAACCTTGAAATTAAATGACATTTGCTCCTTGGAAGAAAAGATATGGCAAATCTGGACAACATCCTAAAAATCAGAGATAGCATCTTTTGAACAAATGTCCATATTGTCAAAACTCTGTTGAGTGCCACAGAGTCAATGATTTCTAATTGTGATGCTGAAGAAGATTTCTAAGAGTCACTTGGATTGTAAGGATATTAAATCAGCCAGCATTTAAAGAAATTATTAATTGAGGCTATTCACTTGAAGGTCAAATTTTGAAGCTTAAATTTTGGCTATATCATGAGAAAAGGGGACTATTTGGAAAAGATCCTGATGTTGGGAAAGATTGAAAACAAAAGGAAAAGGGGTCAGTAAGAAAGTGAGATAGTATCATGGAAACAATGAAAATGAACTTGGATACACTTTGAGAGAGTGGAAAATAGAAAGGCCTGACATGCTATGGCCAATCAGGTCATGAAGAGTCAAACATAAATGAATTACTGAACAATAGCAATAACAATAATGATAACAACAACAACAACCTATAAACCTTAGATCTCTCTCATTTCTTATCCCTGAACCATATTTTTAAACATTTTTTTTGTTCACTTATCCTTATCTTTTCACTGAAATCATGAAGTATCAAAGTATATTTTGATTATATTTGGAAGTTCTTATCAAGTTTTTAATACAATTTCTCTACTTCCTCATTCTCTGCAAAGCTGAAAAAATTTTTATGTTGATCTTTTTGAAAATACTTGTCAGATGCATTAAAATGAAATATGGTCAAATGTCTGATTTGATGTTGTTAGTTTTCTTGGTTATGTGATAGAATCATCTCTTCTAATTCCTTTATTTGCTTTTCTAACAGCCATTGTTAAAGTTAGTTGTCACTTTTTTCTAACTTCTGGTTTCTTTTACCATAGGGATTTCAAGATTGGTAAATTTTAGTATATCTGCTCCTTAGTCATTGGATAAAGGCCTTCTATTTAAAGTATTAACAGCCAAGAGAAAATATAGATGCTATCTAAAAAAATTTTACATGGTATCATGCCATTGGGACAACATTTATTTTAAAATATAATTATTGTTGCTGCAAATTCTAACAAATGAATATTTATTTTTCATAGTTTCTAAATTAGTAAAAAGATTATCTCAAAATTGCCATTTTGCAACACAGAATACTTAGACCATTATTCTCTTTACTATAGTGATACTAAGAGATATTTTTAGAAGCCATTTTATAAATTAATTACTAATTTCCCTAGTAGCTGCCATGTGCTGATCACTTAATAGATATTTATAAACATCTACTATGAAATCTCAATATGATATGGTGGTGTCCCTTTCTTCAAGAAGCAGTTCAATTAAATACTTATTTTTACCCCTATATTCAAGGCACTGTACTTGACTGGGCATCCAAAGACAAAACAAAAAACTAATTCCTTCTTCTCCAAAGGAAAAAATGACATGCAAACAAAAATTCATAGGTATGAAAGGTAGAAGAAAGAGAAACAATTCTAGAAGCTAGAGGGTGAGTGGAAGAAGAAAAAGTGAGGAAAGATTTTTGGAGACATTTTGAAAGAACTTAGGCTTTAAGGCCTTCAGTATTCTAAGAAGTTGGGATGAAGAGGGATAGCATTCCATATACTGAGATTACTTTATATAAAAGCACAAAATTGGGAGCTGGTATGTTGAGCTCTGGGAATAATAGTAGACAAATTTCATTAGAATATAGAATTGTGAAGGGGAAAATTATGAAATAAACTAGGAAAACAGGTCAGAGTAATATTAGGGAGGATTTTAAATGATAGGTCCAGTTTGCATTTAAAAAAATGCAAACTAGCATGGTATGACAAAGGCTTTGAACCAGCATGCCTAATATTAGAGGCTGCTAACTAACAACACTTGTGCTCCTTTTTCAGATAGAAATAACTGATTTTTAATACTTCATTAACAAGAATAATTAGTTAAAATAGAAACCTATTCAATAGTGTGCTGCCATTAGTTTATACTCGCTTGAGAGAAATTATAACTTAAATCTAAATTTTATTTTATTTTGCAAGCAGCTGCAAAGAAACAATTTTTTTTTAATGCTAAAGTTACTTTATTTATTTTTGCTTTTTGCTGAGGCAACTGAGGTTAAGTGACTTGCACAGAGTCACACAGCTAGGGAATGTTAAGTGTCTGAGACCACATTTGAACTCAGGTCCTCCTGACTTCAGGGCTGGTGCTCTATCCACTGTGCCATCTAGCTGCCCCACTTTATTTATTTATTTTTTTAATGAAAGCTTTTTACTTACAGAACATATGAATGATTTTTCTACAATGACCTTTGCAAAAAAAATTTTTTTTGTTCCAAGCTTTTCCCCTCCTTCCTCCCACCCCCACCGCTAGATGACAGTCCAATACATGTTAAATATGTTAAATTATATGACAAATCCAATATATGTATACATATCTATACAGTTATCTTACTGCACAAGAAACATCATATCTAGAAAGAAAAAAAAAACTAAGAAGGAAAACAAAATATAAGCAAATATTCACAGAAATCATTAAAATGTTGTGGTCCACACTCAGTTCCCTCAGGCCTCTCTCTGGATGATTATCTGCATCGATGAACTGGTTTGAATCACCTCATTGTTGAAGAGAACCATGTCCATCAGAATTGATCATCTTATAGTCTTGTTGCTGTGTATAATGATCTCCTGGTTCTGCTCATTTCACTTAGCATCAGTTCATGTTAAATCTAAATTTTAAATGTGAGTATTTACATTTCAAAAATTGACAAACACTACAAATCAAGGCTTGATTTATTATTTTCTTGATTGTCTAAACTTAAGAAAGTAATAAACTACAGGTTAATAATGCACATAGAGTAATATATAACTGAAAATGATTAAGTAACAACAAATTTGTGTTACTTACACAAGATCATATTTTATAATGTTTAAGGTGGGTGACAAGTTCTAATTATGGTCCTGAGTTTATCTCAGAGACAATAGGGAGCTATTAAAGATTTTATTAGTAGGAAAGTAACATAATTTAGACTTGTACTTTGGGAATATCAGTTTGACAGGAGAGTGTGAACTGAGGGGAACATCTCACACATGTGTTTGTATGTGTATGTGTGTGTGTGTGTGTGCATGTGTGTGTGTTGGGAAGAAAATTGGGCAGGAGGAATATTCCATGCAAGAAATTCAGCCTCCATGAATGGATACTAGTGCTTCTGCTCTATCCCAAGCCTCCTGTCCCTGTTGGGAACAAATTTCTGGGTCTTGCTTGGAAGGTCAGGGCTATCTGAGTAACAGATCCTGAGGACCTATTAAGCTTACCACTTACTAAACTCTCTCACTGTAGTGGGAAAACCTCATGCTTTTTCAAAGTAAGACAGCATAGAAAGTGGATAACATGCTGGATTTGAAGGCAGAAAGACCTGAGTTAGAATTCTGACTCGTCAAAGGATATGAACAGACAATTTTCAGATGATGAAATTAAAACTATTTCTAGTCATAAGAAAAGGTGCTCCAAATCACTATTGATCAGAGAAATGCAAATTAAGACAACTCTGAGATACCACTACACACCTGTCAGATTGGCTAAGATGACAGGAAAAGATAATGATGAATGTTGGAGGGGATGTGGGAAAACTGGGACACTGATACATTGTTGGTGTAACTGTGAACGGATCCAACCATTCTGGAGAGCAGTTAGGAGCTATGCTCAAAAAGTTACAAACTGTGCATACCCTTTGACCCAGCAGTGTTTCTATTGGGCCTATATCCCAAAGAAATCATAAAGGAAGGAAAGGTCCCCACATGTGCAAGAATGTTTGTGGCAGCTCTTTTTGTAGTGGCTAGAAACTGGAAACTGAATGGATGCCCATCAATTGGAGAATGGCTGAACAAATTATGGTATATGAATGTTATGGAATATTATTGCTCTGTAAGAAACGACCAGCAGGACGATTTCAGAGAGGCCTGGAGAGACTTGCATGAAGTGATGCTAAGTGAAATGAGCAGAACCAGGAGATCATTATATAATGACAAGATTATATGATGATCAATTCTGATGGACAAGGCTCTCTTCACAATAATGAGATGATTCAAACCAGTTCCAGTTGTTCAGTGATGAAGAAAGCCATATACACCCAGGGAGAGGCCTGTGAGATCTGAGTCTGGACCACAATATAGCATTTTCATACTCTCTATTGATGTTTGCTTACATTATGTTTTCCTTCTCAGGTTTTTTTGTTTCTGTACGGCAAGATAATTGTATAAATATATATATATATATATAATATAATAATAAATATATATATATATATATATATATATATATACACACATATTCGATCTGTCAAATATTTTAACATAATTAACATGTATTAGATTTCCTGCCATCTAGGGGAGGGGTTGGGGGGTAGGAGGGAAAAATTTGTAACAGAAAGCTTTGCAAGGGTCAATGTTGAAAAATTACCCATGCATATGTTTTGGAAAAAAAAAAGCTTTAATAAATTTAAAAAAAAATAGAATTCTGACTCATTCACCATGATCCTAGCCAAGTCAGTAAACATCTCTGAACTTCAGTCTTTTCACCTATAAAAAAGGACAAATAATAGCACTTAGCTTATAGTGTTATGAGATTAAAATGAGATGATATATTAAAATAATTTTGTAGTCTCTGAAGCCTATTTAAATATTAGCTGTTATTAAAGTGGAGATCTAGTCTCCTAAGAAGAAAAGGGAGATAAGAAAGAGAAAATATGAGTCTAGATGGGTAATGGATGGTGATGGAGAAGGATCAGAATATAGTATTTTCACTTTTTTGTGTGTTTGTTTGCTTTTCCTTTTTCATGGTTTTTCTTTTTCAATCTGCTTTTGTTTGTACAACATGACAAATATGGAAATACGTTTAAAAAGATTGTTCATGTATAATCTATATCAAATTGTTTGCTATCTTGGGGAAGGGTAAAAAATTTAGAATTCAAAATCTTACAGAAATGATTATTGAAAACTGTCTTTACATGTATTTGGAAAAATAAAACACTATTGAGAATAAAGAAAGGAATAATAAAGGGAAAAAAGAAATATACTTCATAAGGTTAATATGATTCAATGTAGAATGTAGTTGTGGTGTCTGAAATGCTGGCAATTTAAAATGACTTCACAAAATATTTTTAGCATTAGAGGGGAGTTGAGCAGTCAACTTAAAAATTACAGGATCATAGATTTAAACCTAAGAGGAAACTCAGAGGTCATCTGGGACAATTAGCCTTCATTTCACAGATGAGGAAACAGAGACCCAGTAAAGCTATGACTTCTATGACTTGCCCAGTCACCCAGGTAGTAAGTAGTTGAGGGAGAATTTGAATCCAGGTTCTTTGATCCTGCAGTCTGCTTTTCCCCCTTTATCTCAAACCCCATACTTCCCAATTCCTTACCCCATAACACCACTTTCTGAGATTTGAGCACAAGGGTATTGACTATTGAATATGTAACAAAAAATGTTAACAGGATCTGTTACTCAGATTCTATTGTCTGTGGTAGTATTGGAGAAGTTTCTGAAAATGCTTCTTTCAGAGAGTCAGCATTAGGCTCCTGCCACTAAAATTATAATGAGTAGTGGTTGTGGTAGGCTTCAGTTGTTCTCTCAAAAAAAAAAAAAAAAAAAAAAAAAGTAGAGCAAGATTTTGTTGATCTCATGGCAACTTGTTTCTGGTCCCCTAAAGATTCTGCCCAGGAGACTTTGGGAAAGCTATCTTCAAATGTATAGATGTATAGCACTTACTGTACAGAAGATGGTTTCATGGACACAGGATTATGGGATGTATTTGGGGATTTAAAGTCCAAAGAAGAGGAATCCAAAGTTCAGGTAGCTGAGAAGTGGCTTTCCTAAGTATAAGTGATAATAGATAATGTGTTTCAAAAAATCAAAACCAATCTGATTTTCATAGATTGGCCACCAATAGGTCCCAGGCCAAGCCCCATTTTGTCTTTATTTGAGTTCTGATTGATTCAGATCTATTGTAAATAGCAATCATTTCTGCTTTTCTCCAAATTTATTTGTTTAGATTTTTTTAAAAAATTAGGTGAAAGGAGATTATTTGCCTTAATTGCTACCTAGTCTTAATCATTGAATGGCTGTGGTCTCAGTCAAACTGAGGCCTGTTGAAGACTTTAGTTTTAAAAGGCCAAAGCATCTTGCCACTGGACCCAGATGACTGAAGGGGAAAGTGAGGCAGACAGCCCTTTCTCACTTAAATCCAATTCACTTGTATGTCATGGCATCATCTTCCTGATGTTATGGTCCTCTTTGAGAACAAAGGACAAACAACAGATTGAATGGAATAAACAAGTGTAGTAGTACCTAAGGATTACAGTGTTCCGAAAGGAGTGAATCCAAGATTCAGAAGACAGAAAAGGAACAGAGGTTTGAACATGTGGTAGCAGAACTGTTAGAACAGTATTAAAGCTAGGTAAATGATAGAAAAATTAGTAACAACTGAAGTTTCACTTCAGGATTTTAACTATATGATATGGAGCTTCATCCACAAGACAGTCTGGTCAGCATTTATTTCTTAAAAAAAAAAATCAGCATTTTCCTAAGTATTTGGAGGGTCATGAATTTTCTGTTACCTGGTATCTTAGAATTTTAGAACTGACAAGGACCTTAGCAATCTGGTATCTGGTATCTCCTCTGTCCCTTTATGTATCATGTTAAGACATCTTTGATCTACCCAGGAGGAGAAGTGTCTTGAGGTTTCTCCAGTTTCCCATTTTCCTTTGTTTTATTAACATTACTAAATTGTAGCCTATGATTGTTCTTTTCAGCTTCTCCCATACTGGGTAGTATGATATAGGCAGGAGGGTGGCTATCAGAGACCCATTAACTTAGATAGGTGGTGTGTGTGTGTGTGTGTGCTCCTGAAGGAATATTACTAGATATTCTCAGGTTGCTGTTCTTGAAATGTCATAGATAACCTATAATAGCTTGTAGCTTCTGGCTGTTGGAGATTGCCCCTCCTAAATGAGAAATCCTAGACACCATCTAGGTTCTAAGGCTGGGAGATTGGGATAATGGTAGTGCCCTTCACATAATATGTAAAATCATCTTTTCCCGGAGGCAGGGAGGGCTAAGAAGGCAGGTTAGGGAGAAAGATAATGAGTTCTGTTTTGGACATATTTAAGATATCTACTAGACATCCAGTTTGAGATGTAGATATGACTGGAGGTCATCAGAGAGGTTAGGGAAGAATGATAATTAAATTCTTGGGAACTGATGACTTTCCCAAGTGAAATAGTATAGAAAGAGAAGAGAAGAAGGTCCAGTACAGAACCCTGTACAACAACTACAGTTTACAGGGTGAGACTGGATTAGGGTTCAGCAAAAGAGCCTGAGAAAGTGGTCATAAAGGCAACCATGCTATCTGTACAATCAAAACTTCTATCTCCAAAGTTACAATCTTCTCAGAGTTATATCCAATGGCTTTTCCTCACTCTTTATTCTACTTGACCTCTGTAGCCTTTAATACTGTTAATAATTTTCTTTTAGACACTTTCTTCTCTTTAGATTTACCTTTATTCAAGGCAGAGGATGGTGGGAGTTATTCAAGGCTGAAGCTTGGAAGGGTACAATTGGCAGTCTGATAAGTGGGTCAGAGACTCAAGAAAAAAGGATAGTGTAGAGCTGAACTGGTTCACTAAAGGGTTAATATGGGAAAAAAAAGGAGAGAGTGTAGGGGTGAACTGAGCAAATGCGGGATTGAAGGTTACAGAGAGGACAAAGGACAAGGTTTGTTTCAGTAAGTCAGTGACAGGTTGAAAAATCAATAAATTGTGGTCAGATGATGGGATTTTACAATTCTTGAACACAAACATGTTACATTGTAGGTGATAGCAATCTTTATTTTATTCAATCCACCAATTCTACTTAGAGAGATGCCTCCCTAATTTCTTCTCAAATCACCTGACATCTCTTCTCTATTAATCTACCTCTCAAAAAGGAAAGTGGCTAAATGCCTTTCTGCAGCATATAATATTACCCCAAAGTTTTAAAAAAGCATATGTAAATGCCTAAGTTCATCCCCACATGCTGTCTTTTAGCCTTGCTTCTAGATTTATTGAATTCCAGTTAAAGTGGCCTGCAGGGAGGAATTACTGTCTTGGGAGGACTTTAGGACCCTGGGATTGAGAAATTCCCTAGCACCCTAAAGGAGCATACCTTATTCATCTTTTAAAAATTTTTTTTATTTAAAAGTTTTTTTTTTCTCAATAGTATTTTTTTTTTCAAATACATGTATAATGGTAGATTTCTTTTTTGCTGAGGCAATTGGGATCAAGTGACTTACCTAGAGTTACACAGCTAGGGAGTCTTAAGATTTGAACTCAGGTACTCTTGACTTTAGGACTGGTATTCTATCCAGTGTGCCATCTAGTTGCCCCATATAATGGTAGTTTTCAGCATTCACATTTGTAAAACTTGGTGTTCCAAATTTTTCTCCATCCCTCCCTTACTTTCCCCCTTCCCAAAACAGCAAGCAATATGATATAGACTAAATATGGGCTATTCTTTTAATAAATTTCTATATTTGTCATGTTATGCAAGAAAAATCAGACCAAAAAGAAAGAAAAATCCCATGAGAAAGAAAACAAATAAACAAAGTGAAAATACTATATTTCGATCTACATTCATTATCCACAGTTTTCTCTCTGGATGTCATTGGCATTCTCCATCTCACATCTATTGGAATTGCCTTGAATCACTGAAATATTGAGAAGAGCTAAGTCCATCACAGTTGATCATCACATAATCTTGTTGATACTATATACAATGTTCTCCTGGCTCTGCTCACTTCACTCAGCATCAGTTCATGCAGATCTTTCCAGGTTTTTCTGAAATCAGTTTGCTCATCATTTCTTAGAGAGCAATAATATTCCATTACATTCATATACTATAACTTATTCATCCATTCCCCAATTGATGGGCATCAACTCAATTTCTAATTCCTTGCCACTACAAAAAGAGTTGTTACAGTTTTGCACAAATTGGGTTTTTTTCCTTTTTTAAAATTATCTCTTGGGATACAGAATGGTTGGATCATTTCACAATTCCACCAACAATGTATTATTAGTGTTCCAGTTTTCTCATATCCCCTCCAGTATTTATCATTATCTTTTCCTATTTTTTTAGCCCATCTGAAAGGTATGAGGTGGTTCCTCAGAGTTGTCTTAATTTGAAGCATACCTTCTGATAGGAAACAGTAGATGCACATCCTAGTATATGTATTGTAGCACTCCAAAGACACCTTACAAAACTCCCAGAGGGTAGTCCTCCTATGAACAATTAGCTTAAGTCTTAGATCTTCTGTTGGTCCACACGAATAAAACCATATCTCACAATTCCCTAGCTCTAATAAGCCAGAGGACATGAAATTCAAAGTAAAGGTATTAATGAAATGTCATATTAAGAAAAGTAGCAGCCAAACATTTCCCACATAAATCTATAAAGGCCAAGATTCCAAGCTCTTTAGGACAAAAAGCAAGGTAAATCCAGCTAGCTATTGACTGATTTTTAAATCTCAAGTCTTTTCTTTCCATGACTCTTCCTGGTAAAGGGATCTACTTGGCAAGGAAAGGAAAAAAAAAAAAAAAAAAAAAGAGGCCCGGGGGCAAGGCTTTGTGGCTAACCTGCTCCACCCTATATAACAGCTTTCCTGGATTCAGTCTAGATTAATGATCTATTCCAAAGTCTTTGTCCTATTCAAAAGAGGCTTTGCCCCATGCTCTCAAGTAGTAGGAATTCAAAGTGGGGAAAGCATCAACCATTGGAGGAGATCTGAAGTTTTCTGGTCGAGAAGGTGGCATTTGAACTGAGCTTTGTAAAAAACTAGGGGTTATTAGAGAAGAAAAAGGTAAGGAGGCACTGAATTTGGGAAAGGGGGGACAATTTGTGTAAAGGTAAAGAAAAGATGCTGGAGATGGACCTTGATGAGGAATAAGGGCAGTAAATGTAATCAGAGAACTTGGCACATCTAGAAGGAATGGGGAACTAAGGACAGGAGTAAAGGCATCTATTGGTCATAAGTCATTAAGGAAAACAGTTTTAAATTTTTGTTTTCTTTAGGGAGTGAATGTTTGTAATAGCCTTCGGGGTTTAGGCTGAAATTTGACGACTTCCTGATTGGGTATTATATAAGACACTGAATTCTAGTGTCAGAAATTGATACTGATTTTAAAGAGCAGCATAAATAGTTTCTGATTGTTTAGGAGCCTGGACTAGAATATCTCCTGATGTGGCCAGAGCAATGCAAACTTTGTAAATTTAAACATTTTCTTCATTTAAGAAACTATATTTTCCTTCATAAGCAAATTAACTAAAGTAGAGTATGTCTATTCCAGTACTAGGGCAGATTTGAAAGAAATTAAGATGGTTATCATCATTGTTTTGCTGCATTTTAGGTTTGCTGCAGAATAGAAAACACTGAAGCAGATATAAGCTATTTCTTTCATTCTTAAGAGAATAACACATGTAGAACAAAATGTAGTGACATCTGATTATTGTACATTAGATGAGGCTCTCTATAGTTCATTGAAACTGGACTTTTATCTTTTGATAATCATGTGTAATTGCTTTCTTTTTTCTTCTTTTTAAAAATACTTTTAGATTGCCCAATAGCTGTAGGGCCTCAGTCCTCCACAGATCTTCTCAGGCTGATGCCATTGATCTGTCTTGTAGCACTCTTTGTTAGCCAACAGAAGGAAAGAGACACAGCTACTGGCTATTCTCAAAACAAGCACAACAATGGTGGAATCAATGCTGGCTTTACAAACAGAAGAGCCTGTGAAAAGAAGCACTCTTAAGAAATATAAAATACTCTCTGGGGTGAGTAGGATTTTATGTTGATTCTTTGTCTTGGTGATGAATTGCATGTATATGATTTGTTATGGGTATTAGCATATTTGTTCACTTTATTTGAACATTTTAAAATATTTTGCCTTTGCACTGCCATCATTTCCTTTTCATGCTCCAAACTGAATACTACCTTGTGAACAAATTCTCTGGGATCCCTTCCCCAAATTAAAAAAACAAACAAACCCCAACAATTAAGCAAAATATTAGTCTGGTACGTTGGAAAGAGCACTTGCTTTGGCATGAGAGGATCTGGGTTCAAATCTCACCTGTTATTTTCTACCTTTGGGTCCCTGGGTAAATCTATAAAGTGAGGGGAGTTGGACTAGTTGATCCCTGACATGTCTTCTTTCAGCTCTAGATTTATGATCTACTATATAGTAGTTTTACCTAACAATGTATGGAATATTCTATAGAAGTAATTCCCTATATTCTGCAGCTAAGGAAGACCTGTGTTTTGTTATTTTTCTCTTCTTCAGGTCACTGGTTTCTACTTTACTCAGAGATCAATTTATTTTTTTGTGATCTCATATTCCTTTTTCCTCTGCCATTATGCATCATTTGCTTATCTCTGACAAATACCTCAGCACTACTCTTTGCAATAATTGTGAAATGTATGTTATTCTTTCAGCAACATTTTACAAATATGTTTCAAAAAGGTGAATTAGAATTAGACTCCAATGTAACTATATCTAGATAGGTGTTCCAGAAAGCTTGAACAATCTCTTTCTTTAATCTAGTTACATAGGACATGCAAGTTATTCTTCAGTCACTTCAAATACCAGGGATGATTCAAAGAATAAACTGAAAAGTATTACAGATTGCTGATTTTATAATTGACCAAGGAGCTCAGATAATCTTCCTTTAGAGTACAGAGAATAAATCATGTTGTAAAGTCTATGTGACTCATTCACTGGATATTTGGGAAGCAAAGTGATTTAGAAGTCTGCTTTGGAGACTTGTAAGGATATGTTCTCCCCTTGGAAATAAACCCCCTTCCAGCTTTTCAATCTATGGCAAGATCCACAAGGTTCCATTTAAAATTATTCTCCTATATGTTTTCTGTGTAGGAAAAATTTTAGTCAGATTGGCAGATTAAATTAGATTAGATAGATTCTTAACTGGGGAGGTAGGCAATTCCTACCTTGATCTCATCTTTTTGAAACATGGAGCACCTTTTATATTTTCCTAACTATACCCCACTCTTTTTCCTTGTTCTCCCAGTGGAGTAAAATTTATTGTGGCACAGCTATACCAATCTTTTAGGGCTTGTTTCTAAATTCTCCTTGAGCTTGTCCAAAAATTTGGCACCACTTCTACCACATAGGGAAGCTATCATTGCTTCTCTCTTTTTTTTTAAGATAGGGTCTAATAATAGACAGCAGGGGGGCAAGCACACCCAAATATTTCTTTTTCAAAGGAGATGGAAAATAATACTATTTTCTTTTGCCTACAAACTTTTTCTGAAATTGTTGAAATTTGCTAAAACAACTCTCCTTTTTTTAATACTCAAAGGTAATAATTTCAGTTCCTCAAGACTATCAATTTTTCAACCCATTTATTATTTTTCTCTCAAACTTTCCAGTTTCCTTAACCAGCTTCTTAAATGTATGTTTCAAATAAAGCAAACTCTTGACTCTTATTCAGTTTGTGTCCTGAACATTATTCCTATTCTGCATTCTATTTTAATTTCTATTATAGCATGTTCTATTTCAATATCTTAAGAGTCTTAGCTATTAGTTTTTGCTGTAGTTCCCTTCTCCTGGGTAGAATTATAAATGTAGAGAATAATTGGAGTCCCTCAGAAATCTAATGAAAATTCCCATGAGTGTTTGCTTCCATGAAAATGCTGATCCATTCCACAGCCAGTCCTTCTAAGAAGCCCCTGACATCTTTGGGGTTTTGGTCTAGTGAACTCATTTGGAATATACACTTAGTGTACAGAATTAGAAATATCATGCGTGTGTTAGCAATTCAAATTGTGTAATGCTTCAGTTTCCCTGAATTATTATGACTTGAATGAAATTATTATAGTCCCACTCCTTTATTCCTTAGGATTGGGGAAATAGAAAAGAGGCCCTGAAATACTATTGAATAACCAAACTCCAGGTGCCTTATCTCAAATGCCTTCTGGGATAATTCCCCCTCCTTTGAGTATTGTCCCTTGCCTCACTGTCTCCTGCCCTCTGACCTTCTTATCTTGACCCCAATATGTTAGGACTAAATTATGAGCCTTATTCCCCACCTAATATCCTTGAGCCCTCCCCTCTCCCTCCCCCCACCCTCTTTGTTTCCCCTATAGCTGGAGCCCTAGAAGTCTCCTGACTTAGTTGCTCTCAGCTGATTGCTTTGAGACAAGAGTCTTATGCAACTGGGTAGCCTTGACTAGTCTAAAACTCTCCACAATTAAATTATTAAAAACCAATCTGTCTTGTCTCAGTTTCTCCAGCATTACAATGGGATCATAGGGTTCTAGATTTAAAGTTGGACGGAAGTCCACAATCTTCCTTTTACAGATAAGGAAATGAAACCGAAAGCTTAGCTGACTTTCCTGTGATCAAACAGTAAGCAAGTAACTGAGGCAAGGTTTGAACCCAAGTATTTCTTACTTGAGGTCCAGTGTCCTGTCTACTGCCTCCTAATTATGTAAAGCACATTCTATTTAAACCACTTTGATACTATAATTACATCACAGATTTACAGTTGGAAGGGACCTCAGAGGCCATCTAACCCAAACCCCTCATTTTATAGATCAGAAAGCTAAGACTCAAATTAAATAGTTTACCAGAACATCTTGGGGAGTAAGCAGCAGTTTATATTTGAACCCAGGTCTGTTCACTAGTTCTGAATCCATATTATTATCATGCTTCTTCCTTATGAATCTTGATACATGTGAGTTATCTCTTTCTCTTCTCTTCCTTCTGTTCCTTCTTTTCCCTCTCTCCTTTTCATTATCATCCTTCACTCAATTTTGTAATAGTTCAAGAAAACCTACTATTCTGGGTAAACCTAGATTTCTAGGGTATCAATTAGAATATACATTAAGACCAGAATGAGATAAATCTCCTTTCCTCTTTAGATTGTCCACATCTTTGGAACTAGATTATAGAATTCATTTAAATTTTTTAAATTATAACCTTAACAAATAAAAACATTTCAATAAACTAAAGAATGGAGAAAAAGAAACTGTCAATTTCTGTTATATACCTTTTTAATACATATTAAACTAAATATATAGTGTTAAAACTATCCTTTTCTATGTCCCTTTCTGAACTTTTCTGTTCTCTTCTGTGTATTTCTTTTTAATGCCTTCACCAATGATTTTTTCTTTTTTTAATATCATATTTCTTACCCAGTGATTGTAAACAATAAATGTAGTTAAGCAAAAGAGTAGCATTAGATTATGTAATTTTGAACTGGGAAAAAAAAAAACATTAGAGATCATTTATAATAATCCCCTCACTTTACAAATGAAGAAATTGGGAGCCATACAGGTTAAGTGACTTGTCCAAGAGTCATTCATTCATTCAATAAATACCTGCTATCTGCCAGACATGCAACTAAATTCTGGATCATATAACTGTTTAGTAATAGAACAGAAACTCAAAACCAGCTCTCTTTGAATTCCAATGCAGAGTTTTCCCCATCATATTACACTGCCCTATAGTCATTCCTTTCCTGGGAGGAGCCATGGGTCATATTGGGTACATGCTGAACTGGCTAGTGTTCTTAATTCTTAGAAACTGTATAATTGGGTTAGACAATACTGTATAGTTTCTTTGTCTTTTATTTTTTTAGCTTCCTTGAAAGACATTAGGTGTGCTTGACATGGTATTTTAGGAATACTTTTAATGTCCTATTTAAGAGGTAATGTTGGATAGAGGGCAAGCCTTGGGGTTGCTGAGAAGCTTTGATATTAAGACCTGCTTATGACATGGGCAAGTTATATTCTCTCATTGCTTCAAGCAGCTCTTCCTAAGGAGTCCATGTACTTGTTTCTTTATTTTTGATAACTGTATAATTGGATTCCTTTGCATTCTTATGTATTTTATTGTATGCATTTAAAAAACTGTTCTGTGAAGGGATCCCTAGGCTTCAGCTAAATACCAAAAAGGTTTATGATATAAACAAAAAAAGATTAAGGACCCCATAATAATCATGCATTTTATATGACTTTACTCACCAAATTCCTTGGTAGGTGGCTCTAAGGAGTGGGTCATGCTTAATTCAAGCCTAGTTTATTTTGTACACATCAGGTGGCTTTGCCAAAGACAAATATACATCTAATAAAATGTATAGAATGTCTCTCTCTTATCCATGACTCACTCCTGCCCCATAGTTGGCATATGACTTTTTTTCTTAGGATGTAAACTGTGTAAAGGCAGAGAAATCCCTCTACTGAGAGGTTTTAAAGCTACTCTTTCAACCTCAACCCATCTCCCCTTCTTTTACTCTCTGTGCTACTATCCAGTCAAAGCTATTTCTTCAAATTGTGAACTTAAGGTTCAGTTCTATGGCACAAATTGGTTTCTAATCAGCTAGTGAGTATTTCTTATCTATATGATCCTTATGATTAGGTTTAGTGAACTGGATGTTCTCAGTTAATTGACAGATATT
Source organism: Myrmecobius fasciatus (assembly GCA_023553655.1). Lineage (NCBI taxonomy): Eukaryota > Metazoa > Chordata > Mammalia > Dasyuromorphia > Myrmecobiidae > Myrmecobius > Myrmecobius fasciatus. The sequence continues at coordinate 429,070 of JAJPUD010000492.1, forward strand.
ATTTATTTAGTATGTTGGTTGCAACTACTTGTTATTGAAAACCTGATCTTCTCTCCCAACATCTACCTTGCTAGGTTCTTAAAAACCCTGGTTCTTCTAATGACAATATTAAGATATTTTTAAAATATTTTTTTTTAGGTTCAAGATTGCTCTTCACTTTGTGAGTGTGCAATTCTGTTTTTTTTAAAGTTATTTCTTTTATTTACATTGTCATAGTTATCACGTATTTTATTTTCCTGATTCTTTTTCTTCACTTTGCATCTGTTCATATGTCTTTTCATGCTTCTTTGTATGTCATCATGTTAATTGTTTCTTATATTACATTTATCTTCTATTACATTTATCTGCCACAATTTGTTGAGCCATTTTCCAATAGATGAGTATCTCCTCTTTTTTTTTTTTTTTCCTGGTACTTTCCACAGAAAGTACTACTAAAATAGTTTGGTCTATATGGGATCTTTCTTTTCAGCATTCATCATTTTGGGATACAAACCTAGCAGTACAATCTTTGAGTCAAAGGATAAAGCTATTTTAGTGATTTTCTTTGAATAATTCCAAATTGCTTTTAAGAACAATTATACCAGTTTACAGCTGTCAACAATACAATGTTGTTCTTATACTACCACAATCCCTTCATAATTCCTATTCCTATTTTTTTGTTATTTGCTAATTTACTTTTTAGCTAATTGCTTTTTTTGTTATTTGCTAATTTACTTTTTAGCTAATTGCTTTTTAATGTTATTTTTTGCATTTCTATCATAATATGAGATTCATATTTCTACTTTTCTATTTCTAATCTTGAAATCCAATTTCAGATATCTTCTATGAACAACCACATGTGAATATGTACTGCTGTTTTTGTTCAGTTTTGTCATGTCTAACTCTGACCTCATTTTAAAAATTTTATTTATTTATTTATTTTGGCATAGATGTCTTTTCCCTCTTCTGCTCATTTTACAGATAAGGAACTGAGGCAAGCAGTGTTAAGTGATTTGCGTAGGGTGACATAATTATTAAATATCTGAATCCAGATTTGAATTCAGGGAGACTCATCTTGTCTTCAGGCCTGACACTTTATCCCTTGTGCCACCTAGCTGCCCCATGAACATGTATTAACTGTAGTTATTTAGTGTTCACTAACTATCCTTGCTATGGAATGCATTGAATATAGGAAGGAAATTAGACATGTTTGTTGTGTTTTTTTAATAATAGTAGAAGCATCTCTTCTGAAACAGCTCTGGTGAAAGGAAAGGGTAAAGATACTTAGAAAAAGATAAGATTTAGATTTAGGACCTACCTCCGACATGAGTCTATGAGCATGGGCTGGTCCTTTAACCTGTTTGTGCCTTGGTACCTTATCTGTAAAATAAGAATAATAAAACTTGTAGTATCTATCAGTATTTTTGTGATACTCAAATGAAATAATATTTATAAAGCACTTTATAAACCTTAAATTGCTATGCAAATATCAGTTATTTTTTATGAATGCAGATTTTTTATGTTTGGTTGTGGGTTCTGATCAAAAAAGGATAAGCTTCTAGGACTTTTTTTTTTCTTTGTTGAGGCAGTTGGGGTTAAGTGACTTAAGGATCACACTGCTAGGAAGTATTAAGTAGTCTGAGATCAGATTTAAACTCAGGTCCTCCTGACTTCAGTGCTGTTGCTCTATCCACTTTGCCACCTAGCTGCCTCTAGCTTCTAGGACTTTTAAGTCTTTGGTCTCCCACAATAATTTAACCTAAGTCACTGACACCAAGGGACATACCAAGGAGTATGTCTCTATTCTCTACAGGAAGGTATAATAAAAAAAATTCTGGACAAAAACTTAGCTCCCTCTAAACTCATTAAGTTGATCATATGCCCTGATCAAGTCTCTAAAGCACACACTTGTCATTTCAGTATTATTTTTCAAATGCAACTACTAAAATAGAAAAAAATATCGAGTAGTCTAGCAAAAGAATACAAAAAAATGATTGTGTTCAAGTGATTCAGTATCATCATATAAGATAATGATTGTATGTTGATATTTTACAATTAGCATATTATAAATCTGAGACATTTTTACTTTCAAATGACAAATTTTGCTAAAGCAGGAACGATCCTATTTCCAGGATACAAGGGAGGATCTCCCAGGAAACTCCCTTTAGCAAAGTAAATTGCAATCTGTCTATGAATGAGTATGTATGTCCAAAGGAGTTGCCTGAAGTACGAAGTAGTTGAGTGACTTCCCTGGGTCACAAAGCTGATAAGTATTTGAAGAAGGATTTGAGTCTAGGTCTTCCTGGTATTCTATTTATTATGCCATGCTGTCTCTATCCCCATAAAATACTTGCATCCTCATGTGTACCTTAAATAACATATTTTTGTTTCACTCTTCCAATTTTAAGTAATTTATTTAACTTAAGTAATTTAGTTTGTAAGAATTCATTTTCATACTTTTTCTGTCAAGCTTCAAAATGAAATTAATCTGAATAAACTTTTGTGATAATTATGTTTTCGTTCAGGAAGTTGAGTTTTAAAACTTCCTCTTCTTTTTACAATGAACAATAGAAACAGGTTCTTCCTGTTCAAATAATTGGCACCTTCATGTTATTCTATACTTAACCTTTATGATAAAAGGTATCACTGAAGTGCCACCCCAACATTTTAACTAACCCTTGCCTAACCTTGGAAGCTTAGATAACTTAAAGTACAGTGAAACCCCTGGGGCCCGAAAGGAAAACTCTATAGCTTGCATGATTTAACCCATCTGTCCTCAAGGATAACAAGGGACATCTTGACCAGTGCCAAAGTCTGTGTGACTTAACCCATCTGCCCTCAAGGACAACAAAGGACATCTTCTTGACCCTGTACAAAAACTCATAGGTCATCTCTCCCCTCCTCATGCACAAAGGATAAGCGTAGCCCCTGTAGACAAACCCTGTTGCCCAAGACAAGAAAATTATAATAATTTCCCCCTTACTTTAGGCCTCTAGGGATTATTTTTCAATCAGCCCTCATCTTTGTTAACTCCCTAGAACATTTTAGGTAGTATGAGGTCTAAGGGCATCCCCAGATAAGGAACTAACAGGCTGTCTTTTTGCTTCTGTAGAACTATTGCTTATGGCCATAATTCTTGCTCCTTCTAAACTGGACTTGCCCCCCATTAAGCCTTGCTCGATCTGGGATTTGATTGTTGTGCGTCATAATAAATCTCCACATCAAATTCCTGTTACATCCGACATCTGTTTGGGCACAATATCACCAATTCCCTCTGGTCTCCTTGATTATTAGACTTGTTGGATAGGGTGGAGTACAGAGGAGAAGAGGTAAATCTCTATTCTATAACCATGCTCTTATGAAAATGTTAAGTTCAGGAAAAGAGAAACCTTTGCCAGCTGCTTTGATGTGATGAGATTATGTTTGGAAGGCTACTGAATTAGTAATTAGTCAATTTGAATATGAACAATAAACCTGATCTATAGGTAAATTATTTGTAGGCTATATAGTCTTTCAACATCCTTTACTTCTCTGTTCTTTGGTATGTCAGCTATTTTCTAGAAGAGAGATGATTTCTTGTTAATTGACAAATGACCTGTTTCACACAATTGAATAAGACACTAGAAGGGGAAAGGGATTAAGCAGTTTTATTTTTTATTATACCAGGGTATCTTCTTAATACTATTGTATTTTAATGCCACTAGTCAAGCACTGTTCCAAATAAAGTTATTTATCTTTCTTAGGCTCAATGTTGTGTCAAACTCATAGTAATCAATGAACCAGGGCTGATGATGTTAGAACTATAAATATAATGATGTAACAATGAACCTTATGTTTTCAATACTAAATGATCAAATGCCTATTATGTGAAGGATCCTTTGACTTGGTATAATAAACAATTCTGTGATAGTTATTTTTTTGTTGTTGTTGTAGTGAAATACGACATGGTTATGTTTATTTAGAGTATTTGTGCATTGCATAATCTATTTCTTCACAGAGAGGATCACAAATTTAAAGTAGGAAGGGACTCAGAAGTTATTTAATCCAACCCCCTCATTTGACAGATAAGGAACCCAAGGCCCAGAGATGTTAAGTGAAAGATTTGGGAATTAAACTCGATCTTCTAACTCCCTTTTCCATTATGTCAAGGAAGATAAAAGAAAATAAAATGCATATATAACAAATTGTGAATTAATCAAATTATTGTATATTGGGGTAGGGCAGCTAGGTGGCATAGTGAACTGAGTGCCAGACCCGAGGTCAGGAAGACTCATTCCTGAATTCAAATAACACATATTAGCTGTATGACCCTGGGCAAGTCACTTAACCTTGTTTATCCTACTTTCCTCATCTGTAAAATGAGTTGGAGAAGGAATGGCAAACCTCTACTTTTGCCCAAAAAATACCCAGTAGGGTCACAAATAGGGTTGGAAGTCACTGAAATGAGTCAATAACAACAATAAAAATATTGTATTGATTAGCTAGTGTGTGGTAGGTATTCAATAAAACACATTGATTTGGGAAGAATGTTACTAAGCATTTGCCATAGATAATTTTTTTTTTAAATTTTATTCCTTTAAAAAATTGTTTGTTTTCTGTGACAGGTTCTTTTTGTTTTGTTGGTGGTTGTGTCACTTGGCCTAGGCCTGGGACTTGGATTAAGGCGACAAGAGCAAGGTATGGCCTGAAGTTTTCAGGAATCTCTTTCATACAATGTTTTCAAGATCCCTTTATGGATTTTCTATAAATTAAAAAGCTACTTATCATGGAGTATTCTAAAATTAAATAGTGATTTAAGAAATTTCATTTATTTTATTGCGAAACTCTGATGAACTCAGCTAGTCTGAGGCTTTTGAGAGATGACACCTCATAGGCAAGGATTTTAATGCCAAACTGCAGTTTTGAAAGGGAGTATGTGAGCAGTGTTTCTCTTGGCCAATCTAATGGCCTTTCCCCCACCTCTTAATCACCTCAAATTTCTCTATGGCATTTGAGCTCAGATTGTGGTTCTCAGAATGCCAATGGGGGAGTCTCAAGAATGGGATTCTGATGAGAAAAAAAAAGCAGAAATCCATGTGATAGCAGAGGGAACTCAAATTTTAATAGAACACATAGAAGAAAGAAGTAAGAGACAGATCTATTTGAATCATAATGGGAGAAAGATCCAAGTCAAATATGAGTTAAAGTTTTTGGATAAATGCTAAGAACAACAATAAGTATTATCAATAAAATAATAAAGGAATCAATATATTCTTGCTTTTGTTTGTTTATTATATGCCTACATTGTAGTAGATATAATACTAGGCTAAAGACATGCAAAGGCAAAAAATAAATAACTGCTAAGGAAATTATGTTGTCTTGGAGGAAAATGATAGTATGTGTGGGCAGAAAATTACACATAAAAATATACAAAGATATAAAGTAATTTGGGAGAAATACAAAATGGGAGTAAAGGAAGGTTCAGGTTAGACTTTCTTTGGGAGGTAGCATTTGAGCTAAGCTTGAAAGTAATCAGGGATTTTATGAGGCAGAGGTAAACAAAATGCCTTCCCAGTATGAGGAAAACCTGAACACTGATAGATGGGAAATGGATTGTAATGCATGGTTATTGGTTAATTGACTAGATGGGAAGGAATATTAATTGTAATGAAGTATAATATGTAATTAATCTCAAAAGTAGATTAGAATCAGGCTGTGGAGAACTTTAAATGTCACATAGAGAAGTTTGTATTATATCCTAGAGGCAAGGAGCCATTAGAGTTTTCTTAAACTAGATAATAGTTAAACTTATATTTTAGGAATAATAAATTTGCATTTGCATTAAGGATAACTGGGAAAGAAGAGATGATGAAGTAAAAAATGACTAGTCTATTAAAATAATTCTGAGGAGAAATTATGAATTAGGGAGATATGACTGGAGAGATGGGGACAGATTTGTGACTATTATGGAATAGAATCAAGATTTAGAATTAAAAATGTAGATTTGGAAGAGAGCTTAGAGTCCATTTAATTTAATCTTATTTTTATAGATGAGGAAAATGAAACTCAAGATAATATAAATAATATTTGTGTGTACCCAAATTCTCTGAATTCAGAGTCAATGCAATTTTTATTATATTACCACAACTTCAAGGGCAATTGACTGGATATGATAGGTGAAGGATCACTGAATCATTCATAGGATTGTGAGCCTGGGTAGGATGGTGATGCCCTCAAAATAAAAAGGGAATTGCTGTTTTGGACACATTGGGTTTGATATGCCAATGAATTATCTAGTTTTATAGATGGTAAAGTTGTATAGAAGCTTAAGAGAAAGATTAGGGCTGAATATGACTTTAACATATTTCCTTCAACACTTTAAATTCCCAGGTCCTCAATTTATTCATTTCTCATGATCTATTCCTTCATCCCACTTCAAGTACACACAGAAATATGTGACTCTTGATCTTTTATATCCAATCTGTTTTTAAGTATGATTGATCCAATTTTTCAACATGTCTCATAATGTCCCTTTCTTTCTTTTGACATTGCCACTCTAGTACAGGCCCTTATCACATCATACCTGAACTATGACTGTAGACTTCTGATTGGGTTCCCCACCTCATGTCTTTCCCTTTCTAGTCTATCCTCCAGTCAGGTATCAAAATGACCTAGGTTGGCCTGACCAGCACATCCCTGCCCTGGCCCATTCAATAAAGTTTATTGGTTACCTGTCACCTCGAGGACCAAACAAAAAATAATATTTGTCTTTTAAAGCCTTTCATAATTTCCAATGTTCTTACACCTTCTCCCTTCCATGTTTTCTGCAATGCAATGAATGACACTTCTCCTTTCCCAGTATGAGGAAAACCTGAACACTGACAGATGGGAAATGGATTGTAATGCATGGTTAATAGTTAATTGACTAGATAAGAAGGAATATAAATTGTAATGCAGTGTAATATGTAATTAATCTCAAAAGTAGATTAGAATCAGGCTGTGGAGAACTTAAAATGTCAAATAGAAAAGTTTGTATTAACAAAATACATCTCCTGACTCTAAGCATTTTCATTAAATGTCTGCATGTCTAGAATGCTTTCTGCTAGATTACTTTCTCCCTTCAAGCTTCAACTAAAATCCTAGCTTCTATAAGAAACCTTTCCTGGTACCCTTTTAATGCTAGTGCCTTCTTTCTGAGATTATTGCCTATTTACTCTGTACATGTTTTATTTGTACATGGTTGTTTTCATGTTGTCTTCTTCACTGGAATGTGAATTCCTCAAGAACAGTGACTGTTCTAGTTTTTTTTTTCTTTTCTTTACTTTCCCTCTCTCTCTCTCTCTCTCTCTCTCTCTCTCTCTCTCTCTCTCTCTCTCTCTCTCT
>JAJPUD010000492.1:436420-515172 GCA_023553655.1 Myrmecobius fasciatus
TCTCTCTCTCTCTCTCTCTCTCTCTCTCTCTCTCTCTCTCTCTCTCTTTGTTTTGCTTATTTCCCAGGACTCGGCATGATGCCTGACACATAATGAATGTTTAGTAAGTTTATTGACTAAGTAGTGGTAATGTGTGTATATAACTTTTGCTCTAAATTTGCCTATGAAAAGGAAGAGAGATATGGGACAGTATAATCAAGTGAAGGGTTTTTAATGATTGGGAGATCTGGGCATGTATAAACAGAGGGGAAGAAGCCATTGGGTAAGAAGAAATTGAAAATACATAATTAAAAGGGAAAACACTTAGAGAAGACAAGCAAGGATGGGATCAAGGACAAAAATAGAATGATTGGCTTTTGTAAGAAAAAGATCCGTCTCATACTTTGAGATAGTAGCAAAGGAAGAGAGAAAAGAGAAGGTAGAAATAATTTTAAGTGTAGATAAAAAAAAAAGAGGTCATGATAGGTGGCCTCAATTCTTTTTTTTAAATAATATTTATTTTACCCCCAAATTATATGTAAAAATAATTTTGAATATTGATTTAAAAAAAATTTGACTTTCAAATTTTCTCCCTCTCTCTCTTATCTCTCCTCTCCTTGAGATGGCAAGCAACTTGGCATACTTATCTGAACAACTTAACGTATGTTCAATCATGCAAAACATTCTACCATATGAGTCATGGTATAAAAGAAGATACAGATCCAAAGGAGGAAAAAAAATCCCATAAAAATTAAGGGGAAAATAGTTTATTAATATTTATCAATTGGAGAATGACTTGTATTCTTATAAATTTGGATCAATTCTCTATATTTGAGAAATGAGGCCTTTATCAGAGACACTTGTTTTGAAAATTGTTTTCCAGGTTTCTTTCTAATGTTGGTTGTAATGGTTTTGTTTATGTAAAAACTTTTAAACTGGATATAATTAAAAATTATCCATTTTACCTTTAGTAGTGCTTTCTGTCTCTTGTTTGGTCATAAATTATTCTCTTTTCCATAGATCTGACAGATAAGTATTCTTTATTATCCTAATTTGCTTATAATATCATTCTTTATATTTAAATCATATACTCATTTTGACCTTATTTTAGCATATGATCTATACCTAATTTCTGTTATACTGTTTTCCAGTTTTCCCAGCTATTTTTGTCAAATAGTGAGTTCTTGTCCCAAAAATAGGGTCTTTGGATACTATGATCATTTATTACCATGTCTTATATATCTGCTCTATTATGATTTACCACTCCCTTTCTTAACCAGTATCAGATAGTTTTGATGATTACCATTTTACAATATAGTCATCTGGTATTTGACATCTGGTATTTTGTATCTTGACTGTATTCTTTTCTATCCTAATTTGCTTATAATATCACTATATTCAAGCCATCTATTCATTTTGACCTAATTTGGTATATGATCTACACTTTGTTTCTGCCAGTTTTCCCAGTAGTTTTTGTCAAATACATATGCTTACACACACAGTCATACAAACATATATATCTTTGTATGTATACATATATAAACATAGGTATCTATAATATTATATATGAATACACATCTATATTCATATGCATATGTATCTAATCTTAGACATATATACACATATACACTTATATATAAGGCATAATACAATTATATGTACTGATTGTCCTCTGTTTTTCTGAAAGTGAATAACATCTTCCTTCATAAGTACCAGTCTTATCATATTTTTCTAATTCCACCAACTCATCATTTCCTATAACAGCATTATTCCAACCTTATACTGTCTAGTAATTTTAGTCTAAAACAATATTGATTAATATGGCTGACAGTGTAGTTTCCCTATTTTTCTCTTTTGATTCAATCTATTTTAGCTTTAACTTTGAAATCATGATTACTACCCATTTTGTTTTTACATAATAAATTCTACTTGATCTTTAATTTTATGTTTATGAGTATCTCTTATTTCCTATTCCTTCTGACTCCTTTACTTCTACAATTATTTTGTCCTCCTATTACTTGATTTCTCACCACTTGACTGCCAAGGATCCCTTCCTTTTTTTTTTTTTTTAATTTATTATTATTTTTTTTATTTGCAAAACATATATATGGGTAATTCTTCAACATTAACCCTTACAAAGCTTTCTGTTACAAATGTTTCCCCTCTACTCCCCACCCCTCCCCTAGATGGCAGGATATCTACTACATCTTAATTTTATTAAAATACTTGACAAATCGAATATATGTATACATATTTCCACACTTATTGTTGTGCAAGAAAAATTGTATCTACAAGAAAGAAAAATAAGAGAAAGGAAACAATGCAAGCAAACATCAATCGAGAGCATGAAAATGTTATGTTGTGGTCCACATTTCACATCCCTCTCTCTGGGTGTATATGGCTTTCTTCAGTGAACAATTGGAAGTGGTTTGAAACATTTCATTGTTGAAGAGAGCCACGTCCATCAGAATTGAAAGGATCCCTTCCTTATCTTCTTTTACCTGCCCATCCCTCCAAGGATCTCTCCCTTAATCTTCCCCACCCATCCCATTTTAATCTCATTTCATTTAATCTATACACTTTATCCAATTCCTGTTAATCAGGTACTCATCTGGTTTTTCTATATACCTTTCTATATCCCTTTCCTTATTCTATTGCTTCACCCTCTTATTTCTTTATAAATTTAGAAGACTTTTATTCTTTTCTAAATGTATATGTTGTTCTTTCCTTAACTCTGATCTGAATAGGGTTCCCTCTAAATATCTCTCTTTTTTTCTCTTTCTCCTACCTATCCTCTTACCTTTTTATTTCCCTCTGAATTTAGAAAATTTTTATACCCTTCAAGATATAACTATTTCTAATAAGAATAGGGTTCCAGAACTACCAGCCCTTCTCCCCCATCTACTCTGTGTCAGTTCTTCCTCTTGAATTTCATTTGTAAAAGATAATTACTATTTTTATGTTTTCCTACATGGTTTTGTTTTTTAGAATCTCATTATACTCAGTTCTATCCCAATTTTTCTTTCAAACTACTAATGACAATTTATATATATATATATAGCTTATATTGCCATAGAGAAAACAGTCCTTATTGAGTCCCTTGTAATTAGTTTTTGAGGTTCTTATATTTCTCTTAAGATTTTGTATGTCAAATTTTCTTTTAGGTCTTTTTTTTTTTTTTTTTTTCAATAAAACCTGAAAGCCTGAAAGGATATTCGATAAATACTCTTTTTTAATTTTCATTTAAGATTAAGCTTAACTTTGCTTAGTGAGTGTGGTTGTTGTCCGTTCTTGAAGATGACCAAAATAACATCACTATGTTAGAATCAAGTAATAGTGTGTGCAATTGTGGCTGAACAGATCAATACAATCTTGGAATGCTCTGCCACAGGTAGGACACATATAGTCCATATGAATATTGGGGGTAACTTCTCTAATTTTGCACATCTCACATTTCTTTTGGGCTAATTCAATTCTGCTTTGCTCATAGAACACAGCACCTTTTCTGATGAGGGCACATAGGCCATGTTGGGTGGCCCTGTGGCAGTGTCTCCCACGTCATGCAATCTATTCTATTTTTTTTTTTATTAAAGCTTTTTATTTGTATAACATACGTATGGGTATTTCCTCAGCATTGATCTTTACAAAGCTTTCCATTACAAATTTTACCCCCAGTTCCCTCCCCTCCCCTAGATGGCAGGAAGTCCACTACATGTTAATTATGTTGAAATACTTGACAAGTTGTGCAAGAAAAATCCTATCTACAAGAAAAAAAGAAAATCAGAGAAAGGCAACACAATGCAAGCAAACATCAATTGAGAGCATCAAAATGTTATGTTGTGGTCCATATTTCATATCCCTCTCTCTGGGTGTATATGGTTTTCTTCACTGAACAATTGGAACTGGTTTGAGACAATTCTTTGTTGCAGAGAGCCACGTCCATCAGAGGTGATCATCATATAATATTGTTGGTGCTGTGTATAATGATCTCCTGGTTCTGCTTGTTTCACTCAGCATCAGTCCATGCAAGTCTCTCCAGGCCTCTCTGAAATCGTCCTGCTGGTCGTTTCTTACAGAACAATAATATTCCATAACGTTCATATACCATAATTTATTCAGCCATTCTCCAATTGATGGGCATCCATTCAGTTTCCAGTTTCTAGCCACTACAAAAAGGGCTGCCACAAACATTCTTGCACATGTGGGGCCCTTTCCCTCCTTTAAGATCTCTTTGGGATATAGGCCCAATAGAAACACTGCTGGGTCAAAGGGTATGCACAGTTTGATAACTTTTTGAGCATAGCTCCAAATTGCTCTCCAGAATGGTTGGATCCGTTCACAGTTCCACCAACAATGTATTAGTGTCCCCTCCAACATTCATCATTATCTTTTCCTGTCATTTTAGCCAATCTGACAGGTGTGTAGTGGTATCTCAGAGTTGTCTTAATTTGCATTTCTCTGATCAATAGTGATTTGGAGCAACTTTTCATATGACTAGAGATGGTTTTAATTTCATCATCTGAAAATTGTCTGTTCATATCCCTTGACCTATTGAAGAGTGGCTTGAATTCTTATATATATGAGACAAATCTCTGTATATTTTAGAAATGAGGCCTTTATCAGAACCATTAAATGTAAAGATGATTTCCCAATTTGATGCTTCCCTCCTAATCTTGTCTGCCTTAGTTTTATTTGTACAGAAACTTTTTAACTTAATATAATCAAAATTATCTATCTGGTGTTCAATTAGGAGTTCCAGATCTTCTTTGGACATCATGCAATCTATTCTAAATTTCTCAAGAGATATCTTGCGAGTATCCCTGTATTGATTTTTCTGACAACCTTGTGAGCACTTGCCCTGTGTGAGCTCTCCATAAAGTAATTTTTTTGGCAAGTGTACATTTTTGGCATTCAAACAATGTGGCCAGTCCACACTCTCTACAGTAAAGTTGAAATGCCTGACAGTTTAGTTTGAGAAAGGACCTTGGAGTCTGGTGTCTTATCCTGCTAGGTGATCTTCAGAATCTCCTTAAGACAATCCAAATGGAAGCAATTCAATTTCCTGGCCTGGAGCTGACAGACTGTCCAAGTTTCACATCTATACAAAAATGAGATCAGCACAATGGCTCTGTGGACCTTCAATTTAGTGGCCAGTTTAATACCTCCTCTCCCACGCTATTTTTGACTGCACCCCGTTCTTTTGCTCTTTGATATCTGGTGTTCCAAGACCTGTGATCTTTTAATATAGCTGCTGCTGGGTCTTATATGATTCTAATTGTGACTCTACTCTATATGAATTATTTTCTGCTTGCTTGTAATATTTTCTCCTTGATCTGGTTTTCAGAATTTGGCTGTGATGTTCCTATAGATTTTATTTATAAGATCTCTTTCAGGTGATGATTGGTAAATTTTTTTTTTCTGTTTCTACTTTCCCCTGTTGTTCTAATAATTCAGGACAAATTTCCTTAATTATTTCTTGCATTATTATTTATTCTTTTTTGGAATCATAGCTTTCAGGTAGTCTAATTATTCTTATATTTTCTCTTATTGTTTTGTTTTTCAGATCAGTTGCTTTTCTTGGATTTTTTTTTTTAATTTAAAAAAAAATTTTTTTAAAAATTTTCCTCAATCTTTCTTACTTGATTTTTAAGAGGTTTCTTTTGTTTGTTGTTTTTGAATTCTATAAATTCTTTTTGAGCAGGTAACCATTTAATGTTCCTCTTTGAAAGAGACTATTTTTTTTCTCTAGTATCCTTTGAAGGTGAGCCCCAGTCTTCTCTATTCCCGTCATAACTTTCTATGGTTGGGTTCTGTCTCTTTTGCTGGCTCATTTTAATAAATTTTTTTTTTATTTATTTCAGCTTGCTAGTGTAATTGCTTCTAATTCTGGGGTGTGGAGAATGGTGCCTCTGGCTTCAGATTTTTTTTTTCCGGTTGTGCCAATAGCCAGAAGTGTTCCTACCCCACTGCTTCTGCACTCACTGAGGCAGGAGTTGGTTTCTTCTTGCTCCTGACTAGTTTCAGAAGCACAGCTGGGCTTGGAGTCTCTTATCAGCTGAGATTTTAACAATGTTCCCAGACTCAGATATCCAACTACATGTCTAGGAGGTTAAAAAAAAAATCTTGTTGTTGGGCTGAGGCTTCCTTCCAACCCAGCTAAACTCAGAACTAATTGCTTCCTGTTTCAGTAGAATTAATCTGGAAGTATTTACACTTCTCATTGGCTAACCCTCTGTCCTGCTATCTTTGAGTCTTCTCTGGGTGTCTCAGGAGGACCACTATTCTGTTACAAGTCTTGTTTATTTTTAACTGGTCTACTTTTGCCCCCAAAGTACTATTTATTTTGTTTGGGGATAGATCTGTAGAGCTTAGAATTTTCTGACCTACTTTGCCATTTTTCTATTTTATTTTTCCAGATGAATTTTGTTATGATTTTTTTCTAGTTCAATAAAATAATTTTTTTTAGTTTGATTAGTATGATATTGAATAAGTAGATTAATTTAGGTAGAATTGTCATTTTATCTTAAGATTACTAAGAGAGACCATACTAGATTGCATTTGGGAAATACTGCAGTGGTTTTAATGACCCCAATCTTCTCTCTTTTTAACACAAAAATTCTTCCACTGTGAGATGACTTTAAATTGGGAAAATATTAGTCTCTGAAGAACCAAAAATACAACTGACACAAAGGGCAATTAAGAAATGATGCCATATCTTGTGAATCATAGATTTAGTAGTAGAGAGAACTTTAATAGTCATCCTACTTAATCAAAACTGAAGAGTCTTGTCTTCAACTAATCATAGGTAGGAAATAGAAGAGTCCTGTGTCATAGGTAGGAAGTAAAAGAACAGAGATTTAAATTTTAGTCCTTGAACTTCAAATCCAGTTCTCTGTACTATTGTACACTATTTGAGAGCTGTCAGCCCAGAGATGACAATTGAAGTCATGAGGGAAGTATTCTCTAAGAAAGAGTGTTGAGAAAAGAGACAGTTGAGAACAGGATCTTGAAGGAAAACTCTTTGGGATCAGGGGGAGGAGTTATTGAAGAGGTAAAGAGAAATCACTTAGAACTAGGAGAACCAGAAATATGAAATGTCACAGAAAGAATTTCAATAAGGAGTAAATGATTAATTATGTCATGAAGTCAAAGGTCTTCAAGCTGGATGGGCTCAAAAGATTAATAGTACTTGTTGAAGGGATGCTTTATTCCTTTAATATCTTGTTGTATATCCTTCATTCTCAAAGACCAATGATATCACAAGGGTGATATCTTTATTTGTGTATGAATTGGATTAGAGTGAGGTAGAGCTGCTCCAAGTCATCAGTCTTGCTTTCTCCTCCAGAGTCAATAGAGTTCAGTGGTAAGAAAAAGGTCAAAAAGATGTCTCAGAATGCAGTGGATGACCTTGGCCTTGCTAAATTAAAGTTTTTCCCAGATCTCAGTTTGTTTAAGCCATACCCATTCAATGGGTAAGGGCTGGGTAAGAATTGAGATACAAGATGATTCAATATGAATCTGGGAGAGGAAGACCCTCAGAGTTTTTGACCCATAGAGAAAACAATTGCTATTTATACTCATTCTTACCCCTGAAAACCTAATTAATAAGCCACTGAGACTTGAGCTGGGATTATTATTGGTCATTCAACGAAAGCCAGCTTGATAGCTTGACCTTAGTAATTAACCATCTCAACCTTCCACTTTCCTCTGTCTTCTACACTTGAATCCACCTTTGATGTTCACCTGTCATCCAACTCTCACTGATAGCTCCAAGATGTTGCAACATGGTAAAATCATCTCAGCAAACAGGATAAATTAGATTGAGGATAATTGACAGGCCTCAAAATTGGTGAATAATGGGTGTGTCCATTCCAAGCATGTGAAGATTTTCCCTGATGGTATGGATGGATGAGAAAAATTTATTCCAATGGTCATGAAAGTATATAAAGCAAATTCTATGGAATGCTCAGAGTTCTGAGTCAGATGTCAAAGATGTCAAGGTCATCCATTGCATCCTGGGTTACTCTGGAAGAGAGAATGAAGCTAATAACTTTGAGCAACTCTGTCTCACTTAAATCCAACTCACATGTAAGACATCATCTATCATCTACTTTTTTACTCCAGTATGATGTTGTTATTGGTCTTTTTTGAAAACAAGGGATCAACAACAACAACGTTGGAATCTCTTATTCTCTTGTACTAGCATCACTATTCACCTCTTTCTATATGCTAACCGTGTTTTAGGCTTACTGTTCCTCTATTACACTTCTATTCACATCAACCAATAAGCATTTATTAAACATCTGCTGTCTCCCTAAGATTGTGCTAGGCATCAAGGATAAAAGTTCAAAGAATGACATCCCTTCTGATGACTTCAGTAAGCTTACAATTATAATAGGGAAACAAAAAGCCTTAAAAATATATAAATTTAATCAAAACTTATATGTACCTATTCTTCATATTTTATTTTATTTTTTATCTAGTAAATTTATTTTTAATATACATTGTTTTATGATTCATGTTGGGAGAGAAAAATCAGAGCAAAAGGGAAAACCATGGGAAAGATAAAAAAGCAGAAAAAAAAAGTGAATAGCATGTGTTGATTTACATTTAGTTTCCTTAGTTCTTTTTCTAGCTGTAGATGACATTTTCTATCTAAAGTCTTTTGGGATTTCTTTGGATCACTGAACCATTGAGAAAAGCCAAGTCTTTTATAGCTGATCATCTCATATTCTTGCTGTTATTGTGTACAATGTATTCCTGGTTCTGTTTGTTTCACTCAGCATCAGTTCACATAAATCTTTCCAGGCCTTTCTAAAATCAGCTTGTTGATAATTTTTTATAGAACATTAATATTCAATTACTTTCATAATACCTTCATATGGTCAGCCATTCCCCAATTGATAGGCATCTACTCATTTTCCAATTCTTTTGCTACCACAAAAAGAGCTGCTTCAAAACTTATATGAATACATATACATATATATATATACATATATATATATATATATACATACAGAAAATAATTAAAGTTGTTTGGGAAGAAGCCATTATCAGTTGTTGGGCCTATCTCAGGAAAGACTTTGTGTAGAGAATGGTGTCTGACTTGTATCTTAAAAGAAAAGAGGAAAAAAAAAAGAAAATCAAAAAAGAAGAAAGGAGAAATCTCTAAGTTAGCTGTAAGGAGAAAATATCAACCAAAAACAGATGTTCTTTTTTAAATGTAATTTTCTTATTTTTCAATTAATAAGCAGTTATTTTTTCCCTCTTGTGTCACCCTCTCCTCCATCTTTAAACAATAAGAAGAAAAAAAAGAAAAAGACAAAATTTATAACAAAAATACATAGTCAAGCAAAGCAAACTTTCACATTGACCATGTCTAAAAATGAATGTCTCATTTGATACCTTGAGTACATCAACTTTCCATTAGGATGTAGGTAGCAAAAGAATAAACTCTTCAAAGTTTTTTGGCTACCTAGGCAATCACAATTCAGTGATCAGTAAAGAAATAGTAAACTACAGTAGTACTTCAGTACTAGTCTGCTTCAAAACTCATCAAACTTGTTATTCTTTGCATTTTGATAAGGAAAAAAATGTTTCAACATTTGATGCTTGCTCAGCACTTATCACACTTTTGTTTGATGTCTTGGTTCAGCAGTAGGGATGTGAGGTTAGCCTGGCCTACTATCCAGCCCTGCCAAAGTTGCTAGTGCCCTGGGCTGTGGGTAATGAAGGCAGCAGTGTGTAGCACTGTTGGTTGGAGCCCATGATGCTCAGGACATGTGGCTACAATATATAGTCTCCTGAGTCCCACAACAGTATGTTAGAAGGGGAAGGGAGCAGCCTGGTGTGCTCAGGAGGAGAAGCCCAGGAGCAGGAGCATCAGCAGTGGGATGGGAGCTCAGGTGAGGCTGGTGGCAGCCCCAAGTCCTAGGCAGTGGACAGAACCCTGGGTGGTAGAGAGCACCAGACCATAGCTTCCGTTTCCATATTCAGTCTCCAGCCTGCCAAAGAAGTTTGGATTGTGTGGGATGGGGTGGAAGGCAAAATATAAAGGTCTTGGTTCATTGCAAAAAATGAGTTGGGTCAAGAAGGGAGAAGCTGGCTTGTGCTGGGCTGGGCTGATTTGATTTTGCACAGCTAGAAGCCCCACTTGTTTCTTTGGGGATTGGGTGGGGATACTGTTAGATGTACTGGAGATGTACTCTGTAGTGATTTTTGCCATTCATTTTGACTTTTGGAACCAATTAAAGATAAGTATTGTATTGTCGCTGTAATTTGATAGGACTATCATTGTCTTCGGAAGCTTTATAAAGGAAATGTAGCACCAACGGGACAACAATGTCTGCATATTAAATTTATCTTTTCATTGTTTTTTTACATATAGCTTTTTTTTTTTCCTGCTGAGGCAATTGAGGTTAAGTGACTTGCCCAGGGTCACACAGCTAGGGCATGTTAAGTGTCTGAGACCAGATTTGAACTCAGGTCTTCCTGACTTCAGGGCTGGTGCTCTATCCATTGTGCCACCTAGCTGCCCCTACATATAGCTTCTTAAGATTTTTTTCATCAGTGTGGTCTATGACTTCTGAACATAGCAGGATTGAATTTTAGCTGAGTGAGAGTTAGCCAGTCAGATAATATTCATTGAAATATTAACTCTGCTAGATGATAGCATATTTTTGTTAAGTTTTTTCAATCATGTCTGACTTCATGTCACCCCATTTTGAGTTTTCTTGATTTATAGGATCATAGATTTACAGCTAAAAGATGTGTTAGGTGATGTCTAGTCCAGCTTCCTCTGTTTACAGATGAAGACATGGACGTGATATATAGAGGTTCAGTGATTTGCCCAGGATTATACAGGAGCAGGGTAGGATTTGAACCTTGGTCCTCTAACCCTCCCCCCAACCCAGTACCATTCCATATTTTCTGACCCTTAAAAGAAAAATCTATTTAATTTCTGAGTACATATGAGATTGGGCATATTCAGAATATAGAATGGTTGACTCTGAGTGGAGAGTAGATGATGATAAAAGAATATCTAAATGGCTGACATGAGTCTTTTCCAAGAAGAGAAGACATAAAGAGAGGGCTTAGATTTGTGATTTCATTCATAGAGGGAGCTTCCGGTGAGGAAATTACCTTTACTAATGCAGACTAGTATTTTATTTGTAATTTGTAGTTGCCTAGAATGCTGAGAGGTTAGATAATGTTCCCACAATCACACAATCATTATAAAAGACAAGGAATTTGAACCTAGCTCTTTGTGGGACTAAAGCTAGTTCTCCATCTATTATGTTATTGACTACCTTTGAACCTTAGAGAATGAGAATCACAAATAATTTCAAATTGTACCATGTCGTGGCTATGACTCTAAGTCAAAGAGAAATTCTGCCCAGATATGCTGTGTGGAAAGAGTATAGTGGGATTTATGAAAAACATTTTCACATTCAGTCACACCTACACTTACTACTAATAGGGTTACTAGGAGATGGGAGGAGCAGCGACTTGGACAATGTCTGATACATACATTAGTTCATTTGGCTTTATTTTAAAATGTGGCTGTTAAGCTGAAATGTCAAAAGAATAAAATTCTCCAGCTTTCCCTATCTGTGCTGTTTTGATTTTTGCTCCAATAGATAATTTTTCTGTTTCTAAAATGAAGCTATTTCATAAATCTGTACTTTTGGATATTTAGTGCTGATATATTTATACATAATATTGATGCAAAGGACAGCTGCATGTTAGATGGCATATTACCACATCATGAAAGTAATAAAGCTTAATTCCTGAGGTCATTTTCATCTTCCTGTTGACTTACTGTTAGATTACTTAACTGGAAACTTTCCAGTTTTAATGTTATGAACAGAAATAATAATGAAAAAGGTTGGAGTGATAGTATGACCTTATTTGACTTTAATTTTAACCATGAAGCATTCAGAGATGTAACTGTTTTCCAGTAGAATTCCATTGTTATGGTTCAATCATGAGAACCTAAGTTTAGAAACATTTCAGATCAAATTATCCCTCCCCTGTATATATCTATACACATGGAAAGACTCGCATACTACAGTTCATATTTAGGGGGTTGGGATGGGAAATACTATATGTACAGTCTCATACTAATAATATTGTAAAGAAACCTATATGTAATCATGAATGACTTGGTCAAGACTATTTTTTTGTTTTTGTTTTACTTTCTATAAGTGTAAAATAAAGATATTGGATTAGACTAAAGGTTATTAATCTCTTCTGAATTCATAGACCCCATTGGACAGTCTGGTGAGGTCTATAGGCCCATCTCAGAATGTTTTTAAATAACTGAAGGAAATGCTAAAAATGTTAGTGAAAGTAAAGATATATATTCTCATCCAAGTTCACAAACTTATTGAAATTTGTTAGTTCATTAACCTTTAAGAATCTTTAGATAAGATGGTCTTATCCTCAATTCTTTTATCTAAAAACACTTCTTTTATTTTTATATAGACCTTTTAAATTCTTATATAATTTTCTAATCTGATTACATTTATTTGTATATGTGCTTTAGTGCTCCTTCTAGATTATAAGAGAGCAAAGTCTGTTTCTGATTTATATTTACGGTTCTCAGTGAAGCATAGTGTCACTACAAATAGCAAGTAATTAATAAATGTTTATGGAATGACTAAATGAAACTTCATTTGAACATCTGAATTACCTCTTATAAATTTTCTTTGATTCATAGTTTAAATCATTCTAATGCATTTGCATTTAAAGTTGGTCTTGCCAAACTAGTTTTAGTATCTGTTGAGAATCCAAGTATTTCTTCAGGCCAATCCAGAAGTAAATCTTCAGAAATCAGAATCATCTGTTAATTTTAGTATATTTGCCTAGTTACAGAGATTTTGTACTCTTAAAGAGGCCAAATCTGTATTGAACAAGATGTAGTTCTTTGATACCAATTAATGGTCTAGTTAATTCCAGACTATTGAGATGATATGGGAAGCTTTGACTTTATATATTTCAAGGATTTTTTCAATTTACTGTCTTTAAAAAAAAAAAGTTGATATATTTCTGTTGGTCAGACCCCATGGGCATGCTAATGCTGTCCATTGAGTTTTCTTGGTAAAGATAACTAGAATGATTTACTATTTCCTTCTTCAGTAGATTAAGGCAGAGTTTAAGTGTCTTATCCAAAATCACATCAATAGTGTCTGAGATGGATTTGAACTCGTCTTCCTGAATCTAGTCCCAATGCTCCATCAATTGAGCCACCTAGCTGCTCGAGCCCTCCCACCCCCCAATATCACCTTTACTTCCAAATATGTTTCTCCTGTTCAAGTACCTTCTATATACTTTATAAAAGTACTTTGTAAAAGTCTTGGACCACATAATTGTGAGGTTCCTAAATCTGTTATTCCACGATTCACTTTTTGCGTCCACACTGTATATTAATGTCTACCTGTACTATGTTAATAACCTTCTAGTTGACCTTCCTCCCCTCTAGTAGCTTGGTCTATTTTTCATAATATTGCCAAATTAACTTTAATTATTCCAAGATCTGATCATCTCACTGGCTTACTAAATTAAATCCAGATTTTTAGTCTGATTTTGTGTGTGTGTGTATGTGTGTGTGTGTGTGTGTGCGTGTGTGTGTGCAGAGGTATGTAAGATTTCATTGGTGTGGAGAGCTCCCCTAATGGGAAAAATTCCCCATGCATTTTTGAGTTTTGGAACTTGCCAGAGCACTGAAAGATCAAGTGATTTGTTCCTAGTCATAAATATCAGAGGAAGTACTTGAACCTAGATCATCTTGACTCAAAGGCTAATCCTCTATCCTACTACCTTATACTATCTGTCTTTCATTTAAGACCAATCTGTTGTCAACATACTTCACTGATCCTTAAGTGATTTTTTCCTTTGGTAGCAGTGATTCCAAGTGTTGTAGAGATGCAGAATTGTTCTTTCAATTGTCACAGATGCAGTTGGGAGGTTTCTCTACTGTGGATTCTATAGCTACTTCCAAAATCTATATACAATGGCCATATTTAAAAATTTTTTTTTGGTATCTCCCTGGATTGTCCATACTGGCAGACAATGATATATTTGCAAGATATACTTACAAACTTAATTGTGCATTGTTAATTGTGCATTGGCTAGCTCATTGTATATTTTTTCCTATGGAGTTTAAATCATAGAGTGAAGGGCCTTGGGTCCTTCATTGTCATTTTATCTGTCTTCTCTCAAAGTTACTATGAGGTCCTCAAAGGTCTATTGTTTATTTGAGAACAGTTAGTACTTTGTGAGTCTATTCCAAATTAATGGGAGGAAAACATGTTAAAAATACTAAGGAAGGAGCAGACCAAGTACCTCCATCAAACTTAAGAAGGGATCTTTTCTTAGACATCAGTGCATGTAGCCAAGAAAAGGGTAACATTACTGTAAAACATAAATAAAGGATCAGACTAGAAATGTCAGCCATGCAAAGTCCAAGGAACTAAGGAAACTGTTGGCCTAGGAGTAATTCTGTGGACTTAGCAAGTAGCAGAGTTACATTTATCTTGATCAAAGGACTTTTAGGAGCCATTTGCTTCCCAAGTCTAAGTTGCTCATGCATAGCTGATGAGTTTCTCCTGATTTTATCTGACAAAATCTGGAAAAATATAAACATTTCCCCACTGTATGAAAAGCAGTCTGAGAGGTATGGCTATAGAATATGAATGATACTGAAACCAAAGAAGATTTTAGTATCCAACAAAGCTGTATTTCCTTTGCCCCCATTCTTGCTGTTCTTATCTATGAGAATGCTCATTCTGTAATCTATATTGGAAAAATCAGTAGGAAGATAAGATTCACTTAACAGTTTTTTTCTGAGATATTTTTTCTGGACTAGATATATTTTGTTAATTCAAACATAACCTGTAGCTAGGAGATTTAAGTAAGTTTAAACTGTAGGTTTGTTTTTATTTATTAGGCCAAGAATGCCTCATACCATAAGAGGCCATAGAAAGAAAAAAACGTAAAATTCTCTTTGTCCCTCTAATATGTTACTCTGTTCCTTTTCTTTTTGTAGGGGGTTGTAGAAACAAATGCTTTGAACAATCCTACAGAGGACTGGAGGGATGCCAGTGTGACAGTGGCTGTAAAGAACGGAAGAACTGCTGCTGGGATTTTGAAGAAACTTGTGTGGAACCAAGTATGTGCATTAACGATGTCTGAGTTAGCCCATCACTATTATTCACTTTCTGGAACAATAATTATGTGGAACTTTTTTTTCTGGCAGCAATAAAATGTAAAAAGACTAGAAAGGTAGGAAGAGGCCAGCTTGTAAATGGCTTTAAATACCAAACAATAAAGGGTTTTATATTTGATCTTCCAGATAATAGGGAGCCACTGACTGGGCTTTCTTGAATGAAAGAGAGGGATGGTAAATAGACCTGTCCTTTAGGAAAATCACTTTGCTACTGAGTAGAGATAGACTGATGTGTTTGCAATATTCCAGACACAAAGGGTCTGCATCAAGGGGACACTTATATGGTACATGTTGTGAAGATGAAAACAGCAAGACAACAAATAACATATTGAATATGTGGAGTGAGTATAAATAAGGCTCCAAGGATGACTCTAAGCTTGGGATGACAGTAATAAGGAAGTTTAGCAAAGGGCAACATTTGAAGAAAGAGACAGTGAGATTTTTGCTTATTTTATAATCAGGTCTTCAAGTGCTGGCTTTGGGAGCCGGGAAGCATTGGGGAGCATGTGAAGAATATAGATCCCTGAGCTCCCAGTAGAAAAGATGATCCAAGAAAGTTCCTTGGCCTTGTTCTAAACACTAAGGCAAACTACTAAGTAGGACTATGCACATATACTTGAGTCTTTCTGTATAGTTCTGTAGCTGAGTAGCTCTAGCAATGCTTAGTTTCCTTTTTTTTAAGTGCATTTTCATTTAACAGTAACTAGCATGTATACTGTACATGCCATATGCCAGTCACCGTGATAAGAGCTTTAAAAATATAATTTCATTTGATTCTTGTGACAACACATTTATTACACATGAGTCATAAGATTATGGATACTTTGTGGATATATAGTGCATGCACATATTCACATACCAGATGCCTTATATATTTATTGCTTTTTTTTCTCCCTTAAGTCACCTCAAATAATCATTAATATTGTATGATCCAAATAGGCTCTGAATATGAATAGTCCTTTGGGTTGTTAGTTGCTGCTGCTTCAAATGATGTACACTGGCAAGACTGACATAGAATTTTAGCATGAACACTGATACCATGATCCATCTGGGAAGTGAAGCAGAATGCTAAACCAGTCCTGAACCAGTTGGGAGTTCAATTTAATAAGTGCTTCCTAGAGGATAAGTACTTTAGATTTTGTCCTAAGTACTGAGGATATGAAAGAAAAGAAAAAGTCCCTTCTATTAAGGAATTTACATTCTACTGTTTACATGTACAGTGGAAAAATAAGTATAAAGTTAAATATTTAATTCCTCTAAATAGAATCTTCAAATGTAATTTATTGGATTGGATTAGGTGATCTCTAAGGTCCTTTCCAGTTCTAGATTTGTGGGCCTAAATATAAAGCAATTTTTTGATGTAGAGGTTTTTGATGTAAAAGGTTTTTTGAAAGAATTGCCCTTTAACCTGAGCTTTGACAGGCTCACTTTCATGTGCTGATACTTTGAGTGGTTCAGGTAAAGGGATTCTAAACATGGAGGACAGCCTATGCAAAGACACAGCAGAGAAACAAACTATTGTGTTGGAAAGTTTTTCTGGAACTTGAGTAAAAGTGATTTGAGTATAGAAAGACAGGTAGAAATTAAATTGCAAAGAGTTTTCAGTGGTAAACAGGGATATTTGTATTTTCTTTGAGGCAAAAGAAAGGTGTTAAAGATTCTTGAGTGGGAAAGTAGTATGTGCTTTAGAAATGTGAGTTTTTCTGTTACATGGAGGATGAATTGAAAAGGAGAGAAGCTGGAAATAGAAATATCAATTAGTTTGCTATTTCAATAGTCTAGGTTTAAGGTAATAGACACCTGAACTAGGGTGGGAACTGTGGGAGTAAAGAGAAAGGGCAAGATGCACAAGATGTTGTAAAGTAGAAAAAACAGCCCTTGATAATGGATTGGCTATAGAGAGTAGAGGGAGAGAGTAAACCTGGGCAATAACCTGAAAAAGAGAAGCTAGGGAAAGTCATGGATTTTGGTGAAACAATAATGAGTTTGGCATTGAGGTATCTATATGGCATTCAGGAGGAGATATCTAACAGGCAGTTGATGAAATGGGACTAATATTTAAGAAAGAGGCCATAGATGAATGGAAAGATCTGTAAGTTATCTGCATAGAAATGAATAAATGTTTGTTAATTGACTAAGTTGGATGAGGCTCCCCTGAAGAAGCCATACTGAAATCGCAAGAATTCCCCAAATTAATGTTTTTATCCCTACCTTGAGAATAGAGTAATGACTAGAGGATTAGTCAATATTCATAAGCTTGCTCTACAGCAATATAGAAAGTCCATTCCCTGATACCTAGGCCAATGAAGAATACTGAATTAGTAGTACTAGTAGATGAACAATTTTGTATTATCTTACATCCTTAATTATTGTAGATAATTAAGAAGTAAGTACATTGAAATAAAAATTCTTATTTTCTCATGGTGAACTTTAACTTACTAAATACTCAATTGAAATTTGCAGCTCAGATATGGACATGCAATAAAGTTCGTTGTGGAGAGACTCGGCTATCTAATAGCCATTGTTCTTGCTCTGATGATTGTTTACAGAAAAAAGACTGTTGTGTTGATTATAATAGTATTTGCAAAGGTGAGTAAAAGAATAAATATTAATCCCTTTCCTTTTGCCATCCTGAAAACTGATTGACACTTATAACAAGCTCTTAATAATGAAGTAATAATATAAAAACTAGGGCAAGCTATGGAAGAGTTGAGTACTCATTTGAGATAGAAAGACATTTGGCTTGGAGCAGCTAAGTAGTACAGTGGATTGAGCACCAGCCCTGAAGTCAGAAGGACCTGAGTTCAAATATGGTCTTGGACACTTAACACTTCCTAGCTGGGTGACCCTGGGCAAGTCACTTAACCCCAATTGCCTCAGTTAAAAAAAAAAAAAGACATTTGGCTTTTCATTTAATTTTTGGAAGAAATACAATATGCAGAGTTGTAACCAATGTGGAGTGACTAGAATGTTGCTCTATACCACTGAAATTTAAAGGGCATCTACATTACTTAAATTCCTTCAGTAATATAGAAACTACTGAATTTAGTAACTAGCTAGCTAGAATAACTTGATAGAATGGGAAGAAACTTTATAGCATGCTGGCCACATCCTATTTTTCCTTTGACTCTAACTGAAATTGTCACAAAAATTTTATTTGAGACTTCAAGGTATCTTGGGATCTCTTCTCTTCCCTTCCAAACCTTATTTGACCAAAAAATGATTTGAGGATATAATTTATGTTGTTTTGTCTTGGAATGTTTAGGGAAGTTTGCTCTGGGCACCAAATTGATAGTTATATATAAATAGTACATATAATATACACATGGTATATTATATAGATTCTCTCTTTAGCAGGAAAAGGCAAAGTTTAGAAGTTATTGTTAAATTCTTCATTTGACCCCATCCATTCTTTTCCTCACTAACTCCTTTTGTCCCTCAATATATACTTTAAAAACCAATCTATTTTGGTGGCTACAATTACCTAATAATATATAATTACCTGAAATAAAATTCAGTCCTTATCTTTCTTCAGAACTATTTTCCTTTCAAAACTATTCTGATAAGAAGTAGTTATTCAGATAAGGTGACAGATTTTTGCCAAGCTATTATATATGATGCAATAAATTGCATGTGGTAATTAACTTAAATTACATTTATTTTCTATGGCAAAATTGTGCCCTCCTTCATAGTTGTAATCATGAGTTCTGATACGTGAAGACTCATTGGAGGGTAGGAAGGGATGGAGGCACAGAAAAGACATTCATTCCTAGCTGGATACCACTATGACGAGTAATAAGACGGCCCATCCCTAAAGATCCTAAATCACATTCCCTTATGTCATGGCTAATGAGCCTTGACCCCTAAGAGCAGGAGTAATGTTATTGGGTAAGGTTTGGATGGGGATAGCAGATAGGATAGAAGATGGGGAGAACATGGCTATAAAGAAGAAGAAAAGGCGGACCACAAAAGAGTGGTAGAATTGGAGGGGTTGGTTCTGCCTGGCGTAGAATGAGCAAGGTACAATGAGGCACAGCATTAGGAAATCCCCTTTTACTCAACAAAAGTTCCAGTTATTATATCCTGGTTATAATTTTGTAGTAAAATACTTTATTCTCAGGAAGGGCCATAAATAAAATAGTTTATCTTAAAATGAATGTGTTGTCTATGCATTTTCTTTTAATCTTCTGTTTTTCTGATATATATCTAAATATTTTGATCTCATATTTTTAGGAGAAAGCCGCTGGGTGGATGAAGAATGTAGTGTTTCTCATGAATCTCAGTGTCCAGAAGGGTAAGATTGATTTGAATATTTGATTCTCTTTTAGTAGTAGGAAGAGGGAACTGAAACAGAAAGAAGTGGGATATATAATTTTATAGATGATAACATTTTAGAATAGATATAAATTAATTATAACTAATAGCTAATTTTAGAATTAATAGAGTTGTTTGTGTTATGGAAATTTATACTTCTGAAGATCCCTTAAGGTAGGTTTAATATTAACACAAAGTATTGAATAAAGTAAAAACAGTTAAATTGTAGTGGATAGATAGATAGATTGATAAATCAAGAAGACTTAGATTTAAGCTTTGCCTTAGATATTTACTAGCTGGGTCATCCTCATCAAATTATTTTACTTCTCTTGGCCTTAGTTACTTATGTATAAAATAAATAGGTTGGACTATTTGGCTATAAATTCATAATTCAATGTATGCCTGCCTCACTATTAACCTAAGAAGCTTGTTGCTATTATATCTCTTAAATTAAAATTAGAAGTTTTTGAAAAAAAGTTTCATCTGAGTTTCCAGATAATATCTTAGTGAGAATTTAAGCCCCTGTTATATAGAAAATTACTTTGGTCACTGACTCATTTTTTCTCTGTAAATGGGAACCAGGAGCCAGCTTTGTAATTCCACTATGTATTACTAGACAGATTTTGCCAATCTTAAATCTCATGCCTCAATATTTAGTGATTATTGTTGAGAAACCATAACTGTGGTTACATAATTCATACTGTAATTTTTTTTTGGGGGGTAGAAAGCTAGTGTTATAAACTTGTCAAAATAAATAATTTAAAAATATGTAATTTTCCTGTGAGAAATTTCATACATTTCTTTTGTTATTTCTTTTTTTTTTTAATTTTATTTTATTTGCAAAACATATGTATGGGTAATTCTTCAACATTAACCCTTACGTAGCTTTCTGTTACAAATTTTCCCCCCCAACTCCCCACCCCTCCCCTAGATGGCAGGATATCCACTACATGTTAATTATGTTAAAATACTTGACAAATCGAATATATGTATACATATTTCCACACATCTTATTGTGCAAGAAAAATTGTATCTACAAGAAAAAAAAAATCTGAGAAAGGAAACACAATGCAAGCAAACATCAATAGAGAGCATGAAAATGTTATGTTGAGGTCCACATTTCACATCCCTCTCTCTGGGTGTATATGGCTTTCTTCAGTGAACAATTGGAAGTGTTTAGAAACATTTCATTGTTGAAGAGAACCATGTCCATCAGAATTGATCGTCATATAGTATTGTTGTTGCCGTGTATAATGATCTCCTGGTTGTGCTCATTTCACTCAGCATCAGTTCATGCAAGTCTCTCCAGGCCTCTCTGAAATCGTCCTGCTGGTCGTTTCTTACAGAACAATAATATTCCATAATATTCATATACCATAATTTATTCAGCCATTCTCCAATCTTTTGTTATTTCTAAAGACTAAAAAAAAAAAAAAAAAAAAAAAAGGTTTTGATCAACCAGGCATGTTTTATTGCTATAAAGAGATGCTTTCAAAAATCATAAACCATTGAAGAATTTATGAAAATTTTCTCTAGTTTTGATATATTTTCAAAGATAAGTAAAATAATCAAATAATGGCCCAAGTTGGCAGTAAGAAAGTTTTCTCTTCACTATCCCTTTTCTTTCTTCTTGTCTCCTCACTCTCAAAAAAAAAAAAATTAGTTCTGTCAAGCTAGTTTATTTTTAACAAAAGATTCCTTAAGGCAGGAGGAAAAAGGCTAACATATTACCAGACAACATTAATATAAAGGCAATGAACAACAGCAACAATTTCTTTTAAGTGATTAATGACTCTAAGACTAGAGTCTACTTCTGAATTATTTATTCTTTTCTTTAGTTTTTTTTTAAGCATTTAGAAATTATTAGCATCATTACTATTAAAATCTAAGTGTGGGAAGGATTTTGATAGGCATGGACCAAAGGATTTCATGTTTTCATTTGGGTTTATGGATATTAGAATAATAATCTTTTTTAAAGGATTGACATTAGCAATAGAGATGGAACTAAATTTATGTAGATTTTGATCCTTGTGTTCACTGTTATTCATTCTTAGGGTCTCCTTCTCCTTGTGTTATCAGATTCATAACTAGGCACAGGAGAGTTTAGCAATTTGGGGAATTTGGGGGATAGCTATAAACCACAAAGACAACTGTATAGATTTCAGTAGTGTAGGGCTGGAGAGGCCACACTTTAAAGGGGCAAAAGACTGAGAAATTCAATATCTAATTGTGTGCATCATTTATCAATCAATCATCAAGTGTTTACTTAGCACCTACTATATCCAATCACTATACTAGGCATTGATAATACAAATATAGTGAATGAAACAACCCTTACAGAGAGAGAGAAGAAAAATTGGAACTCAAAATCTTATAAAAGTGAATGTTGAAAGCTATCTTTACAGGCAAATGGAAAAAAAAATACTATTAAGTGAAAAAAACAAAAAAGAAAATGTATATTACCATTGTGAAAGTTGGATGTTCAAGTAATGCCAGCAAAAATTGTGAGAAAAAAAGAAACAATCCTTACATGCAAAAAGCTTATATTTTAATAAGGAAAATAACAAGGACAAAGAGGATAAATATAAAGTAGTTAAGTACATTCTAGTCTGAGAGGGGGGGCACTAGCAATTGAGAGGATCAGACAAGGTTTTATGTAGGTCATTGAAGTAATCTAGATGAGAGATAATGAGAACCTAAATTAAAATGGTATCTGGTGAACAAAAAGTGTCAGGTATGAGAGATACTATGGAGGTAGAAATTAAATTGTGATTAGATGTGTGGGGTGAAGCCAAGTGAAGAGAAAAGGATATCATTAACTTATGAACCTATGAAACTGGTGGTGCTGTGGACAAAAATAGAAATGTTTGGAAGACAAGTGGGTTTAGAGAGAAAGATAATGACCAGTTTTGGACATATTGAGTTTGAAAATATTTTAATATCCAGTTTGAAAGAACCAATGAATAATTGGTGATGTAGAATTGGAACTGAGGGAAGAGATTGGGGCTGGATGTAGAAATCTGAGACTCATTGGCATTGAGATAATTAAACCTAGAAGAGATGATGAAGTTACTGGAAATGTATATAGAAAAGATTAGGAGTCCTAAGGCATTGCCTTATGGAATACTCACATTTAGGGGGTTTGAGTGAATGTCCACCCAGTAAAAGAGACTGAGAGTGGAGTAAACTGGAAAAGAAATGAAGAGAGAAGAGTGTCTTAAAAGTCCAGAGAAGAAATAAATCTAGGATGAGAGTTTGATCTATGAAGGTTTTTCTAAAGATGAAGAACATATGCATGTTTGAAGGCTGCAGTGAAAGTCATTTAAATAAATGATCAAGAGAGGGGATGGTTGGAATTGCAATTTTCTGGAGAAGATGAGGAAACAGGGTCAAGGAATATATAGAGGGATTTGCCTCAGTAAAAAGAGTTGCCTCCTTGTGAGAGACAATGAATACATGAATTATTGATGCATTTTTCCATTAAAGGCTTACTTTAATGCTTCACTATAATGTGGAAGTGACTTTGAATTCTCAAAGGCTATGTTAGTAGAGCACAAACTTTTGACACCTTGTTGTTCAGTTAGTTATTTAAGTCTTTATGACCTCATTTGGAGTTTTATTGGCAAAGATACTGAAGTGGTTTATTATTTACTTCTTCCACTCACTATAGATAAGGAAACTAAGGCAAATAGGGTTAAATGACTTGCCCAGAATCATACAGCCAGATTTGAACTCAGAAAGAGGAGTGTTGATTCGAGGAACAGGGCTCTATCCATTGCACAACTAGAGACCTCTTTCTCAGCTGGAATGGCTTCAGATGGGATTCAGGAACTGATTTCACATCTGTTGGCCACAGCAATTCATGAAGATTATCTAATATAAAACAGAAGTATTTCAATTCATTTCTACTGAGAGAGTATGCATATCTCTGGATCTATGATTAAATGTTAATATGACTTTTGTAGAGAAATTCAGTTGTTGTAAAAGAGAACTAATTCAGCCCAGGCTGGTGTTTTAGATTCTCAAAATTGGTACAAAATGAAATACTCATAGAAACATCTAATAGTTAGAAAAATAGGTCTGCTTATCCAGCCTGTAAAGAATACTCAGCAATGATAGATACAGCATTGATTCATTTGAGCTCAATTTTTCTGTCTCTGTGTTGGTCATGCTAAAACATCAGGAAGACCTGGGAGGGAGCAACTCTTAGCTCCTAGTTAAAATGCTTTTGTAGTTAGGCTCTCAAGAAGTTACATCAAAAGACCACACCTTTTTTTTTTCTGACTCAACTAGGTTTTAGCTTTGGGCTAAACATTTTTTTAAGATCCATGCTTTAAACCCAAATCACTCTGCCTCTCTTTGAGTAGCCAGTAACAGGTCCTAGACCAAGTCTCAGTTCTTGTTTGGGCCCAGATTGACTCAGATTGAATGTAAATAGCAATTGTTTCTGTTTTGGTCAGAAATCCTGAGGGTCCTCTCCTTCCAGATAGCTTTTCTTTTTATTTTTTTGACTAGGTGAAAAAGGCCATTCATTTCTTACTTAGCCTTAATCTTACTTAGCCAAACTGAGACCTGAGAAGAATTTTAGCTTAAGAAGGCCAAGGTCAGCCACTGCATCATCTCCAATCATCCTGATCTATGTCTTGCCGCTGGATCCAGATGGCTCTGAAAGAGAAAGTTCAGAACCAAGGAAAAATAGAAACAATAGCATCAAATAAATACCTATTTTGTGTCAGGAATAATGCTAAATTAGGTACTCAGGACCTAGGTACCAGGACTTTGGCCTGGGCAAAGCAAGGGTATTGACAACTAGAATAATCAGGAAAGCCTAGATATTCTGAAAGGTGAGGAAAGGAGAGATGAGATGAGAATGATATGTATTTTTGCTTTGCATCATTCATATTATGTAGAATATATCTAGAAGTTTTTTTGTTTTTTTTTTCAGAAGTGTGAAAAATTATATATATCAGAGACTCACCTTAGTTCATCAATGTATATTTCTGGCCCAAAAGAAGATTAATTCCAACCTACTTAGTACTTACATTAATCATATTATTGGCTCAGTCAACTACTCAATCTGGATATTTTTTATTTTATTTTATTTTATTTTGCTTTTTGCAGAGGCAATTGAGGTTAAATGACTTGCCCAGGGTCACACAGCTAGGGAATGTTGAGTGTCTGAGTCCAGATTTGAACTCAGGTCTTCCTGACTTCAGGGCTGGTGCTCTATCCACTGTGCCACCTAGCTGCCCCTAATTTTGTTTTTTAACATAGGAAAAAGCTCTCTGTTAGAATTTAATAATTTGTAGAAATTAGCACTAACAACAACAACAAAAAAAGAGCAGGATTATATAATGAAATTATGGATTTGGAATCTCAAGGTTTGGGTTCAAATTTAAGCTCTTAAATCTAGTGTTAATGTGAATTTGTGCAAGTCAATTAACCTTTCTCTGCAAGTTAGTTTCCTCCACTGTGCAAAGAAACTAAAGTAGATGGCTTCTAAAGCTCTAAAGCTATGAATTAGTGCATTGACCATTGTCCTGACCTGTTTTGCCTCTGATTAGGAAGTGGGAGTGCAAGTGGGGGGAAGAAAACCACTTGATATAATTCCAGAGGTTAAACATGTCAGAGAATTTCCATGAGAAGATTAGGAAGCAGAAAAAAACTATAAAGGCAGATGTGTCTAGGAGGCAGGTTTGTCAGCTCACACTCATGAACAGAAACAGCTTTAAGCAGGAGAAAGGATGCCACAGGGATTGATCATTAGGTGAAAAGTCTGTCAGTCAAGAAATATTTAGGCACATAATAGGTGTCACTGTGCTAATTGCTGGGGATACAAAAAAGAGCAAAAGGCCTTCCCAGTTCTCAAAAAGCTTACATTCTAATAGGGAAGACAATAAGTGAACAAATATATACTAACAAGTTCTATACAGGATAAATAGGAAATAATTAAAAGAAGAAAGGCACTAGAGTGTTGGGAAAGACTTCCTGTAGAATACAGGCATTAGAATTTTAGATATATAGGAGGTACTAAAATAGGAGTTAAAATGGAGCATAAATGGGTCCTACTTCCTTTGACCCTAAATCAAATTTCTTTGGAGTAAGCATGGCCAGGGCCTGATATAACACTTCTGTGGGGGTGGGGTGGGGTGGGGTGGGGTGGGTGGTGAAGGTGGTACCACTGATTTATGATAAGGAGTCTGAGGACTGAGTCACGAGCTCAATAGAGAGCTCTAAAGTGATAGCAAAGGATCACCACAATGAAGGGGCTAGGCTGAAAACTGTTATGTGGGAGGCCTAAGCAGGCCAAAGATCACTACATACTCACCACTTAAAAGAGAGATAGGAATATTTAAAAAGCCTTGCCCATATCCTGTAATTCATTCTCCTTCCTAAACCTGTTTTGATTATCTAAACATTTCCTAATCTAGAGATTGACAAGGTGGGAGGGTACTTTGCTTTTTACATTTACAAAGACTGATGACTTTTTTTTTTCTTCCACATATTTTATTTTTAGCCTGCCGCCTGTGATTTTGTTTTCCATGGATGGTTTTAGATCTGAGTATTTACATACATGGAGCACACTTATGCCCAATATCAACAAACTGAGTAAGTCTTCCTCAGAGGATGAAGTTATACCTACTAAGGGAAGGAATAGCTGTGCCAGCCTCATCTTTGACTCTTAGATTTGATTATTAGATTAGATTTATTGTATAGTATGATTTATCCATGGCACCCACATTCCCATATTTGTTTTGGTTTTTTCTTTGTCCATTACTTGTTTGCATAGAACTTAACAACAATTGAAAGGTAGCTTTATTTGTTAGGGACAAATCATAGGTTTTTATTTTCTTCTTTGAAAAAGATGTATGATCTTACTTTTATATTCCCTTTTGTATGTGGACAGATAAGAACTCCTACCTGTACCTTTGCAACCACTCATGTACAACACTTCATTAAGTCAGTGTTTTCCAGAGATTCTTATAGTAGGCAGAAAATGATATAAAGACATATTACATTAAAAAAAAAAAAAAAGAAAGAAGAAGAAGCCTATTGAGTTGGAGTTTCCAAGAATCAGGACATATTCTAAAATTGTGTTATCCATAGTTTATTGTTACTTAAAATATTTCATAAGTATGAACTTCAGAATGTTGAATATAAGCTCAGGAGAAATATCATTTTCATAATTTAACTCACTTTTTAATTCATTTCAACAAATACTTATCAATCACCTACAATGTGTGTCAGTTTCCTCCTTTGTAAAGTAAAAAGGCTGGAATAGATGATATTTGAGATTCCCTCCACCTCTAGATTTATGATCTAAAATTTCTTTTTAATAGTATTTTATTTTCCAAATATATGTAAAGATAGTTTTCAACATTCTTTTTTTTTTTTTTTTTCTTTTTGCTGAGGCAATTGAGGTTAAGTGACTTGTCCAGGGTCACACAGCTAGGGAATGTTTAGTGTCTGAGATTAGATTTGAATTCAGGTCCTCCTAACTTCAGGGCTGGTGCTCTATCTACTGCGCCACCTAGCTGCCCCTCAGCATTCATTTTTGTAAGACTTTGTGTTCTAAAATTTTCTCCCTTTCTCCCTAACTTCCCTCCTCCCTAAGTAGCAAGCAATCTGATATAGGCTAAACATGGTAATTCTTTTAAACATAATTCCATATTTGTCATGTGGTATAAGAAAAAAGTAGACCAAGAGGGAAAAAACCACGAGAAAGAAAAGAACAAATAAAAAAACAAAAAGTGAAAATACTATGCTTTGATCCATATTCAGTTCTCTCTCTTGATATGGATGGCATTTTTCATCCCAAGTCTATTGGAATTACCTTAAGTAATTGCATTGTTGAAAAGAAGCAAGTCCATGACAGTTGATCATCTCATAATCTTGCTGTTACTGTGTACAATGCTCTCTTGGTTCTGCTCTCTTCACTCAGCATCAGTCCATGCTTTCTAGGCTTTTGAATTTGAATAGCTATTACTCTTATCCCCATTTTATAAATGAAAAGCCTAAATCTCATACAGATTAAATAGCTGGCTTTTCAGAGTGACCTCAAGATCTTTCAAATCTAAACCAAAGCTTTTTTTTTTTTTTAATTTAATATTTTCCCCAGTTATATTCAAAACAATTTTTTTTATGAGATGATCAACTGTGATAGATTTGATTCTTGTCAACAATGCAGTTACTTAAGACAATACCAATAGACTTGGGATGGAAAATGCCATCCACATCCAGAGATAAAACTATGGAGACTGAATATGAATTTGTTTTTTTCTTTCTCATGGTTTTTTTTTCCTCTTGGTTTGCTTTCTTCTTATATCACATGACATCAAGTCAAGGACTTGACTTGAAAATGTAAATGTGAGTTTTCTTTTTTGTTTTTATTCTTTTCACTGATGAAAGAAAATGTCATTTGGGGAAAACGTGAAAAAAAATAAGGTACTGATAGATGTTCTTTTAAGTAACATCTTACAAATTAATAAAAGGATAGAGAAAGGAACTATGAAATATACAAATCAAAATATAATGTTAATTTTCTCTAGCTGCAAAACATGTTATTTCATGATGACAGCATGACATTTGTTTCAATTTCTGTTAATAATTTAATAGGGGAAAGTTATATCCTGAAGAAAAGCAAATTGTTTGCTTTTTATCTTTTCAGTGCTGGAAAATTTCTAATGTAGCTATGTAAACTTAAGTCCAATATTTTTGTTTTGCTGGTGGAGAGGAAATAACTTTCAATATGTGCTCTCCCAAAGATAGTGACCTTTAGAGCAAGGTTATTGTACAGACCAAGCATTGATCAAAGAAATAAAGGTACAGCTAATGTCCTTCCAAAAACAAATGACTGAGAAATCAGTTTTCCACATGGAAAGTATATTTAAAAAAATAAGCCAGTGGTGTCCAAGGTTGTAGAGTATGACAACTCCTGTTCCTTAGGGGAAAACAATACTTCCTTAGAATTTGTCTCTTTTATTACTACATAATAATATTACTATCCTTTGATTGTGAAAAGATACAATGACAAAAAAGTTGAAACCAGTTTAATAGATGAAGATTATAGCTATGATTTCATTGGTATAATCAAGTCAAGTCAATAAAAACTTATTGATCTCCTATGTACCAGGTACTATGCTAATCACTGGGAATACAGAGAAAGGCAAAAGTCATTTGCTACTCTTAAGGAATTCATAGTTTTAATGGGAAAGGTTTACATGGTGTGATATAAAAAATGTATAGAAGATATTGGAGATATTCACCAGAGGGAAAGAACTAGGAGGAAAGGGAATTGGGAAAAATTTCTCTTACAGAGTGGGATTTTAGTCAGGACTTGAAGGAAGTCAGGAAAACCAAGAGATAAAGATGAATTTTAGGTATGGGGGAAGCCAGTGGAAATGCAATAAGAAGTTGGACTATCTTTATTGTATTCAGTGTACTATATTTATTGTATTCAAGAAAAGTATGTAAAATAGATGTTAAACTAATTATATGAAATATACTTATTTAAACCAATTATCATTATGAACTCACATAATTGGCTTTTTTATTATTATTTCTTGGAAGCTTTATATCCCAAATTTTCTATTTGTACATATTCTTCATAAACATGGAACTTCTTAATATGTCAATGTAATTTGTTGCAGAAACATGTGGAATACATTCGAAGTACATGAGAGCAGTTTATCCAACCAAAACCTTCCCAAATCATTACAGCATTGTCACAGTAAGTTCTTAACCAAGTGGTTTATCTGGGGGGGGGGGGGGAACTAATTGAATTATTTGTGACACATTATGACATCCCAGTCATGTTCTATGCTGATTAAGGTCAATTAGCAAGATTCTGCTGGGAAAAGATTATAGTTCAAACTGATTCAAAACAAAGTAATCAGAATGCCATGCTGGCATCAAGGTCAAAGGATTCACTAGTATCAGCAGATTTGGAAGATTAGGGAGATATCATGAATGATTGGAGGTTGGACCATGGATTTAGAGTTGTAAGGAATCCTAGTAGTCATTGAGCCCAACCCCTTTATTTTGACAGATGGTTAACCGGGGTCTAGGAAAGTAGTGAGACCCATCTAGGGTCGCAGTTATTAAGTATCTGAGGCAGGATTCAACTTAGGCCTTCCTCTATATAAGTGCAACATTCTAGTCACAAAAGAACAGTTATATCAGGGTGGAGTCAGGTAGAAATTCAGTGTGGAAATTGGTCATGTAGCATGGTGATGAAAATGGCACAAGGTATTAGGGAACAAACTTTTGTCTTATGAAAGTCTCCATAGGAGACAAATTGAGGCAATTGGGGTTAAGTAACTTGCCCAGGGCCACACAGCTAGGGGATGTTAAGTGTCTGAGGACAGATTTGAACTCAGGTCCTCCTGACTTCAAGGCTGGTGCTCTATCCTCTGTGCCATCTAGCTGCCCCCAGGAGATAGATCTTTTAAGATAACTGCTATGTTCCCTAGCTCCTAAATGAATGGAATTCAATCTGCTTGTTGAATTAGCATTTCTTTACTGTAGCAAATAACTAGTATTGACTTAGGCATTGGAGCATGATCCATCATTCAACTGCTATGAGCCCAGGCTTTATCCTTCCATTAGCAATACAGCTTCAGAACTGGAAGTTATGACTTGGAAAGAACCCAGTGATGAAAAGTTTCTATTTCAATTGGGCATGTAATTACGCCAATTGTTAGCACTGCCTCCCATAACTGTATTTAGAATCATACAGTCCTAGATATAGAGCTGGAAGGGCCTCATCTTATTCTCCTCATTTTGCAGATGAAAGATTTTGATCTAGGGAAATTGTGACTTTCTCTCTATGTATTTTGTATTTCCTTATCTTGTAAATGACATTCTCCCCTTCCCCCTCAGTAAAACGTGAGCTCTTTGAGGATAGTATTTTTTCACTTTTGTCTTTATTACCCTAGTAATTAATGTGGTGCTTGTCCATAGGCATTATTTCATATATGCTTGTTTAAGTATGTGTAAAATGGAGTTTGGAAAAACATAATGCTGCCAACAGGAGAAGAATCTCCAAGTGGATATTATAAATATCAGCATGTAGGGTGAATTATTTATGTGAATCTGGGTAGATCAAGATTGGGGTTGAGGTAAACTGTTTTTAGAGATTGTTGCTGAATGAGACTGGCAAAGATGGCAGAGAAAGAGGAAGCAATATAGTGTAGCTCTCTGTTACAAGTACTTTAACAAACATTAAGGATAAATACCAGACTGAGTAGTGATCAGAAAATTTGAGGAAAAACCAGTCAAAAGTCTTCAGGCACTAGGAAAGGGGGAATCTAACCAGGAATGCCCATGCAGAGCCTTCTAGCACATGGATGGAGCTAGGATTTATATATGTATACCAGGGAAGAGAGCAAGGAATAGGAGCAAGCTGGCACCTGTTCCTCTGATCCTAGGCTGGGACTTAGAACCTTCCCATATGGGCTGGGGCTAAAGTTTGAGCTGTATGTCAGGGTAGAAAGTATATATCAGGAGTGAATCTACAGTTTTATCACTCTTTCCCCAGAATGGAGTCTTGGCATCCAGTGTAGATGGGTTTTGGGTTCTTTGTTAGAGAGGGTAGATCAAATGTGTGCTCATAGTTCTCTCTCTCTGACCCTGGGATGTGGGGTTGGGCTGAGCCTTCAATTGACTGATCAAGGTAGGGAGCATAGAACCTTTGCTCATGTCCTGTGCTGTTTTTCTAAACCAACTGAGTCTTCTATCTAATCTTTGTCTGACAGAAGCTGGGAGGGAGCAGGGTCAGGTGAGGGCAATAACCATAACTCTGGCCAGGAGAAAGCCGGCAGCTGAGTAATCCAAAGCCAGAACCTTAATCTGTAACGTTCAGACTGGGAGATTAACAATCAGGCTATACCCTAGTTCAAACTTCTTAGGGCACTCTCTAACCTGAGATGCTTCTGAGAACATTGAAGAACACAATGCTTAATAAAGAGAGAAAAGAGTAGCAAAATGCTAAATAATACAGATCAGGATCAAAACAAAGTCCCAAGATTCCCTTCAGAAGTATGAGGAGGCTAGACTTAATAATATAAGGTTCCAATTCAAGCAGTAAGGCTGGAAAAATGAGTAAACAATAAAAAAATTCCATGATAAATCGTGTAGTCAGGCTCATATTAAACACAAACCCAGGAAAATAGAATAATTCCTTATTTTCTATAAGTTAAGTCTCAAGAAAACTCAGTTTGGAGTTTTTTTTTGGAGAAATCATCCAGAATTTTTGGGGAGAATTGAAACAAGTATTACAAAATGACATAAGTAAAATGAGAGAAAGGGTAGGCTTACTGTCTGCTTTTGACATGTGTTTGAGGGGGTCAGGGAATTAATAGGTAGGGATACTGCAGACTGTTGGAGTATCAGGACAGATGCTCAGGAAAGACATGAGAATTAGATATGAAGTTTTCAAAGTAATTTGCATATATAGATAATTATTGAACCCATAGGACTTCATAAAATCAACCTGAAGTGTAGGATGAGAAAAGAAAGTGAACCTAGGGCAGAGTCCTGAGGAAAATTCAAATTGGGAGAGTGGGAAACCAATTAGGAGGCAGCTGCTCAGTAATTGTATATGTAATGATATGGGATTTGAAGCCATGGCTCCCCCATCTTGTTCTTATGAAGTCAGTGTTTTGAACCTGAGTGTAAAACTTTATCTTCACTCCCATTAACTTCCATTCTATTAGATTTGATCCTATAATCTATCTTGCCAAAATCTTTTTGGATCCCGAATCTGCCATTCAGTATTTTAACCATTTTTGTCAGCTTTGGGTCATCTGTTTTATATTAATATGTGGATTTATTTCTTTTCTTTTTGATTTGTTTTCCTTTTAGGGTTTATATCCAGAATCCCATGGCATCATTGACAATAATATGTATGATGTATATCTTAATAAGAACTTTTCACTTTCTTCAAATGAGAAATTCGATCCAAAATGGTGGAATGGGCAACCAGTAGGTATCCAATATTCAAGCTATATTCTTTGCTTTCTAACATGACAGAGTAAATCTTATATGTGGCACAAAAGCCACAGGGATTTTTCTCTGTAAACTTCAATTTTTGTAAATTTTTTATAAGTGAATTAAAATGCTACTTATAAAGTTTGATAGAAAATATTTCTTCAAGGCTGTTTACGTGAAATCCCTTTATGAATAGCAATTTTGTTGTGGTGTTATTAGGAAATTGGAGGGAGTCATTTGATTTATTTTTTCTAGCTTTTTCTCTCAAGCAGAGCCTTAATTAGATAACTACAGAAAGATGAAATTTTGTCTTGTGTTTAAAGATCATCATGATGAATGGGAAAATATGTTTAGAAAAATCGCACTAATATTGGATTAATTGCTGTATAGGAGAGAAGGTGAAGAGAAGGGAAGGAGAAAAATCCGAAGTACAAGGTTTTGCAAGGAAAATGCTGAAAACTATCTTTGCATGTATTTTGAAAATAAAAAGCTATTATTAAAAAAAAAAAAAAGATCATCATGAGAATTTCCTTCACATTGCTTGGTGATCAGCCCAGTATGAGAAAACTCAATTCAACAAGCTTTTACTAATCATCTAATAGATCCAGGATATATTGTTTATCTGATGAAATTTTTCTTATAGCTAAATTAAATGGCTGATAGAGCACCAGCCCTGAAGTCAGGAGTACCTGGGTTCAAATCTGGTCTCAGACACTTAACATTCCCTAGCTGTGTGACCCTGGGCAAGTCATTTAACCTCAACTGCTTAAGCAAAAAAAAAAAGAAAAAAAAAGAAAAAAAATGGAAGATAAATTAAATGGCTGATGTAGCCATTTAAATTCATTTACCCCTCCACACATTCTCACCTTTGTTTTTATTCTTCTTGACAGTCAGCCTGAATGATAGTTTACTGAAAAACCCAAATCAAGCCCTTAACTTACTCCATCTCTTACATTGCTTTTTAAATGGCTTGCCTAGGATCACACATCTGGGAAGTATGAGGCCAGATTTGAACTCAGGTCCTCCTGATTCCAGGGCTGGTTTTAAGACATTTCTTATTATTACTGAGAATTTTGTAATTCTAAATAATTTTTTAAATTCCAGTAACATGAGATGATTAAATGAGTTTTACATAAAAAAATCATATTATTTTCCAGGTATATTAAAATAATAATTTTTAAAAATAAATGGATTAAAGAATCTCATGTTAATTATATCATTACAAATTATAATAATGATTTTAAACACTCAAATGATTTTTAAGATACCAGCCCATCATACTATTTGAGTAAACAAAGAATTTTTGAAATGAAAAATCATATTATTTTGAATGGAATAGGATAAGAGAATAATGATTTCAAGTAAATAAATTACTTTAAAAGTTGAGTCAATTACACAACTTTCTAATTGTTAAAATATATTTTTGACTACATAAATGATTTTTAAACTTTAAATTTTAAAAAACAATTGCATTATTTCCCAATAACATTAGAAAAGTTGAATCATGATATCTTTGTTAAATTAGAAATCATATATAATTGTGAATCATGAATAGAAACTATTGCTATTAAATTCTGCTTATTCGTGTTAATAGAAATCCTTATATTTATTTTTGAAGCTTCTCTTTGGTCAACTTCAACATTCCCAGAAGTTTACAAGTTGAAATTTTTGATTTGTAGTAAACTTTTGATTTCTTCTTCCTACAGATCTGGCTAACAGCTATGTATCAAGGTTTGAAGGCTGCAACCTTCTTTTGGCCTGGTTCTGATGTAGCTATCAATGGCACATTTCCAACTTATTACAAACTATATAACAAGTAAGTTATATCTATATGGTGTGAACAATTAGGTGGGGAGTTTTATTTTATGTAATTTTTCTTTCAGGTAGTTAGTTCTCTAAGAGTTGACATTTAAGTTAACATCTTTGGTTCTCACACTGATGAAATAACAAATGCTTGAGATATTGATATTTCCCTATCATTTGATTTTAGTTGACAAGAAAGGCAAGATTCTTTCTGTTGGTCTGTTCTGCTATACCCCTATTGCCTAGAGGAGGCCCATCAGTTTTCCCCTCCCTATACCTAAACAGGAAGGACAAAAAAAGGAATTAGATTGGAAACACCAGTATTGTTTCTTCTGACTTTTTGAAATAAGACAAAAAGAAGTCAAATAAGAAGGATTTTTTAAAGGGAGAGAAGAGAAAACATAGGAACAAGATTTAGAGCTGTAAGGGACAATGGAGGTCATCTAGTTCAACCCTATCTTTTTATTTATATATGAGGAACTGAGGCTCAGATTAAGTGTCTTTCAATTACCTTGACCACTGTTTTGAGAAAGATTTAATATATAAATTTTACTTATAAGAATATAAATCTATCTAAATGTATTATCATTATTAATGTTGGAAAATATCAGTTTTTCCCTGTTTAATAAACTTGTGTTGGTGGGAATATGTTCAATATGATGTTATATCTTCTTTCTCAACTATTTTCTTTAGCTCTGTTTCATATGAAGAGAGAATTTCTACAATATTTCATTGGCTTGATCTACCCAAATCTGAAAGGTAACTGTTAACATAAAATAGAGAGAAGAAAATGCCTTGTATAAGGTAGGACAGATTAATCTTAATGAAAAAATGTAAATATATCAAGGACCACAATCAAGTCCTGACACAGGTATGTGGAAAGATCTTGTTGCTTCCCAAGTCCAATGTGCTCTTTTAGGTTAGCATCCATTTAAACTCATCTGATCTCCCCTTCCAATGAATCTTTTTGTTAGATGAAACCAAATAATATTTGTTTCAAACAGCATGTATTTAATTAAAGAAAAATGACAAGAAAAATTTCCCCACATTCAAAAAGACACAGAATGTCAATCCTGGAAATAGCAAAAACACCTCATATTGCTCTACTGAATGGGTCTCATTGTTATTCAATTTTGCTGCTTTTCCTTAGATCTTGCTAGTCATGTACTACTAGTTTTGATTGGTTGGTTTTGTTTTGTTCTTTTTTTTTTTTCCTTTTTTCTCCCCCCCCCCACCCCGAAAAAAAAATAGGGGATCTCTCTCTCTTAAAGGGAGTGTTGTCTTTTTTTTTTTTTTTTTTAAAGTAGATATTTCCTTGGCCAACAGACTCTTTGGCACTAATCAGCACACAATCAAATCGACCCACCATAGCAAAAAGGCTTGACTGATTAAAATCTATCTACCTTAATTACCTTTCCTCAGAAGGAATTTTTTCACATCCACTTGATCTTGTTCTCAACTCCTATTATTCCTTTAGCAGCTGAGCTCTGAGTTATATACACTTCTCTACATCTTAATCACGCTCAAGTAAGCACTTAGCTTCAGAGCCTTATTCAAATCTCATTGTTACAGTTGTATCCAAGTCACTATCTCCTTTTTATCCTAATCAGATTTCATTTGATTAAATTCAAAACAATGACCTAGCCTGTCTGAATCTGTTAAGATCTTGACTTTGTCATCCAATGTGCTAATTATCATTACCAGCTTTATTTTTTTGGCGCCTAAAAATGAACACAGTATTCCATATCTAGAAAAAGATTTTTAAGAGCTGAATGGTCTATTAAGAGTTGATATAACTAATTCCATTTTGTTATGAATCCACCATTTTGCCATATGTTGCTTTAGTTCAGGATCAGTGTGCATCTAGGTGGTTTCCCCCAGTTTCTCTTCTGCACCACTAATTGCTTGATGATTGCAAAGGAAAAAAAAAAGGACTTTGATAGTCCAAGAAAATCTATTCTTTAATCCTATCTAATGGGGAATATCATAATTTCCTTTAATCTAGTAGAAATAACCTTGCT
Organism: Myrmecobius fasciatus; assembly: GCA_023553655.1. NCBI lineage: Eukaryota > Metazoa > Chordata > Mammalia > Dasyuromorphia > Myrmecobiidae > Myrmecobius > Myrmecobius fasciatus. The sequence goes on from JAJPUD010000492.1 coordinate 472,757, forward strand.
GATAAGGGTACATTCCTTCCTTTGGAATTAGGGATAAACAAATTCTATGTGACCAATGGTCATTTTTCCTTTTTCCTTATAAATGTTAACTAAGTTTTGACAGATACACCATTTGATGTATCACATTAAGTGAATAAACTGCAGTTATGTCTTTCTATATCATTGACTAATAATTATTAGCAATATCTAGTCAATGGTCCATTGGACAATTTTTGTTCCACAGTTATGGTCTGATCAGGGCAGAGTACAGAATTGTTCTTTCCCACTCCCTTTCTCCAAGTCTTAGACATTATGTCTCTCTTAATAAAACATATTGTAACATTAAGTTTTCTGGCAAGCATGTTACATTATTAACTCCTCTAAAATCCAAGTGTTTTTTCCTCAAGATGAATTGTTTAGCTAGTCCTATTCCAATTTATATCTGAAAAGTTGTTTTTCAACCCAAATATAAGACTTTACACTTATTCTTATTACATTTTATCTACTTAAAGATAACCAAGTGTTTTATTTAGTTTGTGGAGACCTTTTTTGATCCTGACTTTGTTATCAGAACATATTTGCTATCTTAGCTTTATGTCGTCTGAAAATTTGATAAGCTTGCCATCTGTTTATCTAAACTCATTGGTCTACACTTTACAGAGCTGATTCTCTGACTTTTTAAAAGCTAGATCCCTAGTCCTTCCATTGTTCTCAACAACCTTTTGAAAAATTCCTAAAAATTACATATCCTTTAGTTCTTTTCACTTTCCTTAGATATAGTCCACGAGAGTCTAATGATTTAATATTTTTAAAGGTACAAATACCACTTCTTATATTTTCTTCATTTTTTAAAAAGGGTTTTGGGGACAGCTAGATGGTGCAGTGGATAGAGCACTGACTTTGAAGTCAGGAGAACCTGAGTTCAAATCTGGTCTGAAACACTTAACACTTCCTAACTGTGTGACAATAGGCAAGTCACTTAACCCCAGTTGCCTCAGCAAAAACAAACAAACAAACAAACAAACAAAAAACCACAACAAAAAAACAGAACAACAACAAAGAAAGGTTTCAACTCCATTATAGCTATTTTGTTTTGTATGTTTTAGGTCAAATATTCTTTTTGACAGAAAAAGAAATAGAAGCAAAATAAGAGTATAGCTACTCTTTCTCTTCAGCATCCATTATCTCAACCATTTTCTCCTTTTTCACCTCACCTTTTCTACCAGTAAAAATTAAAAAAACCCTGTCTTTTCTCTTCCCCTTCTCTTCTATCCTACACATTTTTGAGTATTCTACAAATTCACAAAATACTGAAGTAAAACTATGAAGAAATGATCTGGGTAGAGAGATGGAATGTTTGAATTTGTCTGCTCAGAATATATGTGAATTAGCTTGAGAAAATTCTATGGTATAGAATCATAGATTGCTGTATTCAGAGTTTGAAGGAATCTTACAGGCCATCTAATCCAATTCCTTAATTTTATAGATGAGAAAGCCAATGATTGGAGAAGTTAAATGACTTAGCCAGAGTCAAATAGCAAAATATCACTAGAAATGAGACCCTAGATCCTTCAACTCCAACATGCCCATTTCCAAATAGATAATTCTTGAGGGAAGTGATAGGAAACAAAGGGTCAGGAAGCAAAATGGTCAGAAATGAATGTGGAATGGAACACCTTAGTTATTGTGGCTACCTTTTGATATTTAGGGATTGCTCTTGATGCCTTACTTCTCTTAATATTTAAAGGGACTACATCCTGATACCTAAATGATTAAAATGGTATATGCTGACAGAGGCAGATGCTTACAGGTCCATTTTTCAGACTGACATTTTCCTATAAAGCAGCTTTAAAAAGAAATTTTCTTTAGTGGATAATAAGAAACAATTGTCTTGTCTCAATTTTATTCCCAGACCAGATTTTTATACTTTATACGTAGAAGAACCAGATTCTGCTGGACATACAGGTGGACCAGTCAGTGGTAATGTATGTAGGTTTATTTTTTTTTCTTAAAAATGTTTGATAGGAGCAGCTAGTTGGTGTAATGGATAGAACACCAGCCCTGAAGTCAGGAGGACCTGAGTTCAAATTTGGCCTCAGACATTTAACACTTCTTGACTTAGTGACCCTGGGCAAGTCACTTAACCCCAATTGCTTCAGCAAAAAATAAAGTTTGATATTGAGTTATAGAGAGGCAACATGATATAAACAGAAAGACCTAGGTTCAAGACTGAAGTATAATAACTATGTGACACCTGGAAAGTTGCTTCTAATTACTCAATGCTCTGATCAACTCTTTAATAATGTAAGATACTTAGAAAATGTGCCTTGAATTGGTAAGAGGGAGTTTCCTTACCTGGAAGTTCCCTGTACTAATGAAGTTATGTCTAGTGCCCATTCCCATTGGATTGTGTTGCCTATAGGATAATGCAAAAAATGTAATCTGTAGAACTGCACAATGTATCTCTGAAAGACAGACATTCATATTAAAATTTCATTAGAGTAAAATGGTTAAATCTATAAAAATGACACAACTAATTGGCAGGGATCACCAGTTTGCTAAAGCATCAAGAATGCAATATGACTGGGCACTGTACATCTTAGTCTTACTACTTTTAAAATCTAAAGATGGCTTATGGCAAACGAAGTGATATAGAATTCTTCTATCTTGTGTCTAGTTTGTGGGTTGAAGCCTCCTTAGTCACTGTGGTACTTTTACCCGGCTCTTATAGGTAGGACACATTGTTTATTCTATGTGCCAAGAGTATTGGTATATATATAATTTATATCTATCTAACTCTCTCTATCCCCTCCACAAGTTGTCAGTCAGTATTTTCAGTCATGTTCAACTCTTTGCCATCCCATGTATGTGCATATATATGTATATTTGCATATACACATACATGAATTGGATCTGTTATTTTTAACAGACAGTATAAAGAACTCCATACTGAGGAGACTGTTACCAATACAGTTTGTTGCCTTTTGTGCAACTTATAGTTTTAAAAGATATGCCTAGATAATCAGTTATTTCTGTTTCTGTCTATATCTAGATAGCCATATCATATCTAATTTATAACTATTAAACCTATACTTTGCAGTCTCTGTAATACATCTATACCTAAACTTATAGTAATAATTAATAATGATATGTTTATATCTAAACTACCTCTGAATATGTCTATGAGAATTTCAAAGAATCATGGAACTAGACCTGGGGTGAATCCTAGAGACCATCTAGTCCAGTCTTATTTTTAAAATGGGGAAACAGATCCAAATAGATTAGTAACTTGTCCAAGGATATACAATGCAAGTAGTTAGTTTTGGAGGCCAGATTTGAAATCTGGTTCTCTCATTCCACAGTCAATGGAGTTATTCTTCTCACTGAGAAAAAAGAACATCTCAATGGCTGGAAGTATTGACCTTTTTAGGAGATTGGCTGCCAGTAAATCAGTAGAACTCCAGGGGGGAAAATGATTGTAGATTAACTAGGAAAGAGTCTTTGTGCTTTCATAGAATTCCCTCTTCTCTGGTTCTCTTATTTAGTCCACAGTTACATCTGAAAATTAAAATAAACAGAAACAATAATCTAAATATTAGTAATTTATTAGTAACCAGTAAACTGTAACCAATAAATTGTATCATTGATCTCTCTCAATGACCAAAAACCCCCAGGGAGAGCTCACCAGCCTTAATATGGTTTTAGGGAGTATAGAATTGGATAGATGGGGAAGAAAATACAATTGATTACAGGGTAGACAGTATCTTGGGGGATGGGGACAACATGATAGGTTATTTTATTTTAATTTTTTAGTCTTTTTTATTTTTTTATTAAAGCTTTTTATTTGCAAAACATATACATGTGTAATTTTTCAGCATTGATCCTTGCAAAGCTTTCTGTTACAAATTTTTCCTTCCTTCCCTCCACCTCCTCCCCTAGATGGCAGGAAGTCTAATATATATTAATTATGTTAAAATACTTGACAAATCAAATATGTGTATACATATTTATATAGTTATCTTGCTGTACAAGAAAAATTGTATCTACAAAAAAAAAACTGAGAAGGAAAACATAATGCAAGGAAACATCAATAGAGAGCATGAAAATGTTATGTTGTGGTCCGCAATCAGATCCCATAGGCCTCTCCCTGGGTGTATATGGCTTTCTTCATCATTGAACAACTAGAATTGGTGTGAAACATCTCATTGTTGAAGAAACTATGACCATAAAGAAAGTGAGCTAGCACACCATTGTGGGGCTAGTGGTCACTCTTCTAATAAATTAAGGAAGGTAATTATTTGATGGGATCCACTGGCATCTTGTAGATGAGAATTAGCAGATTCCCCAGTACCTACAGGGATTTGTTAAGGAGATAAGATTCAAGAATAGATGAGGGTGAACAATACACCTTTTGGGGATGATAATTTATAGTAAACAAATATATGTGAAGTATTTTAGGGGGATACTAGTATGAGAGATTAACAACTTTTCTTTTAAAGTAACTTTAAACTAGTTTAGCTAGATTCCTGAGTTTAACTAATCCAGGTAGATGTGATTCAACTAGATTCCTGAGATCAACTCAAGCCAAGTGGTTGCAGACTCAGTATAAAATTAATACAGCATAAAAACAGTTACAGCGTACAATCAATACAGAAGAAATCAGAGGTAATATTACTTTTGATCTTTTCACGATGTATAGGGAAGGGAAATGATTATGTACCTTTAGGTAAGCAAAAAAAAAGTGTGCATATGTGAGAAAGGGTGGCAATCAATTATAAGAGTGATTCTTGACAGATTTGGAACTTAGTTAAAGGTGGTTGAAACAGATGCCTGATAGCTTTGCTAGCTGAATATTTTGATCAGATACCTGGAACCAGATTTAACATCCTGCTTCCAAAGGAATGGTCTGGCCAATTCAGACAATGAGAGAAGGAAATCAGGCAAAAGAGGAAGAACTGAAAAAAAGACTCAGACTGAATTCTCCTAAACTAGATTGTGCTAAATTGTGCTAAAATTACTATAAACTTCATAACTTTTCCCCTAATTTTAATAACTTGAATATTTTCTAGTAAAATTTTAAAATAATAACTAAACATAGAATTTTTCAGGGAAAAAAAAAACAAAAGAGAAAAGAAATCCTGGATCCCTTTTTATTCAGCAGGTGATTGTGGGTGATGAGGGAAAGGAGAAGAAAGGTAGTACCAGCAGAAAGAATACCAGTAGTGCTTGCCTACAAGTCCAAGTTTCAGCAGGTAGAGGAAAAAATAATGTGCTCACAAGTTGTCTGGGATGTGAGCTTATGCAAGTGTTTGGAGATATATACACTACCTCTTTTTAAAATCTGGATGAATTTACCTTTATTTTTTTAAAAATAATGTGTTTAGTGAAGGAGGCACTGTGCTTCAGTGAATAGAGCTTTGCATTTGGAGTAAGAGGAAATAGATTCAAATTCTGCTTCTAATACCCCAAGCCAGTTAACTTTACTATGCCTTAGGTTGGATTAGATGGCATCTTCTAGCTCTAGCTTAGTAATGTTTACATTATCATCTTTTGGGGATATGCACCCCATATAGACTACTACTATATACTATATACAAATGAACCTTCCCTTTTAGCAAAAAGCAGCAGCTAAGCAGAAACAATGATAGCTTATCTAACATTATGCCCTCAGAGTCTCCCTTCTTTCTGCTAATTGGAAGAAAGAGTACATATTTTATTATCTGGGCCCTAGGACTACTATTGGTTTTTTCATTTACTTGGAATTGGGCTTCTTTTTTAGTGATTCTTTTCTTTTTTTGGGGGGGGGTAGATATTATAGTGGGGACAGCTAGATGACACAGTGAATAGAGTGCTGGGCCTAGAGTCAGGAAGACTCATCTTCTTGAGTTCAAATATGGCCTCAGACTCTTACTAACTTTGACTCTGAAGAAGTCACTTAATCTTGTTTATGCTATTTTCCTTATTTGTAAAATGAACTATAGAAGGAGATGACAACACTCCATTATCTCTGGCATGAAAACTCTAAATGGGGTCACAAAGAATCAAACATGATTGAAAATGACTAAACAGCAACAATAAGCTATTGTGGGGCTTGTTCTTTTGATTCAGTTAATTTTACTCTACATCAGTTTATATAGTTTTTCCCATGTTTCTTTCACTCATTCAGATGACTTACTTTTAGTAGAAGTATTTGGGATTCATCAATAGAAAGGAAACAATTTTTTGCACTAATTTTGATTCCTGTACTCTCACCTTAAGGAAACCAAAATGACCTAAGTGATAAACTCATTTGTGAAGTACCTATATCAGTGGAATTTTATGAATATAAATTAAAGAAAATTATTTTGAAATACTTTATACCTCTTGCGGTAGTAATTTGTTATGTAGTACATAAGTGATAGGATCATTTTCCTAATACCCACTTAGAGTAGTTAGTTAAGTCTCCAGAGCATTGCTAATGCTTTTTTAGTCAAAAATCTAGAGGTAACTCTGAGGGGTTTGGTGTAATCTTCTCTAGTACTTATACCACTGTTATTACTTTTTTCCCCCATATGTATTATATATTACAGTATTTCTTCTTATTCTTTCCTGGGAGCCCATCAGAGAAGAGAGAGCTCTTCCATTTACTTTGGATGCCCACTAAAGTTCTGGCTCTACAATCTATTAAAAGGACTTTTGTCAGATAGGCTAATGTCTTAAGCTGTTTTTTTTTTTTTTAACAAGTTCTGCTGAAGAGAGGTATTAGAATGTTCTTCTGCCTCTGTTGTATTCTTTATCTTGGGCATCTCCACTGATGATTTTTTTTTTGGTAGACTACTCTTTTCTGCCCTCTAGAGTCCTACTGAACTATTTTCTATCATCCATTGACATCTGAACAATTTTCAAGGGGCACCTTTGTTAGGCACTTAGTCTCTGCCACTTTCTATAAACATCTCCACTGCTCTCTGCTCCTCTTTTTTTTTTTTTTTTTTTTGCTATTTATATTCTACAACTAACATCTAGGCTCTTTCCCCATGGAGAAACCTATGGGGAAGGGGAGAAAGATTGGTGGATGGAACAGGGTTGGGAAGTAGGGATTCATCAGATCTTAATCCTCTGAGTTCCTTAACTCTTTTCTGATTTCAGAACTTGGTCAGTCTCACAAAGCTAGCTAGTTATAGAGGTTTTTTTAGTCAATTGACAAGTATTTTTTTTTTTTTACTATTTTAATTGTATTTTATTTTTCCAAATATATGCAAAAATAGTTTTTAACATTCACTTTTGCAAAACTTTCTATTCCAAATTTTTCTTTTTCCCACTCTTCCAAGATAGCTTTCCAACTTTTTATTATGGCTATTGTAACTGCCAATAAGTATTGTTTTTTTTTTAAATGCCAATTATGTGCCAGGCATATATTAGGGACTAGGGATTCTGAGATTAAAAAAAAAAAGAAACAGTATTGGCTATTAAGTGACTTAAATTCTATTAGTAGATATGTACATATGTAAGTATATAAAAATAAATATGTAGAGAATAAATTAGAATTCTGATAGGTGGTGAGGAAGGACACAGTTGACAGGGAATGGCTCAGGAAAGGCTTCATATACAAGTTGGTGTTTAAGCTGATTCTTGAAGAAAATAAAGGATTCTATGTAGTGAAAATGAGAAGGGAATACATTCCAGGAATGGATAATGTTTACTGAAAAGGTACAGAGATGGAAGCTAGAGTACTAAGTATGAGGAGCAACAAAAAGACCAGTTTGGCCAAACAGTTGAGAATGGGAAGAAGAATATATTAAGCCTGGAAAGATACATGGGAGCCAGTTTGTGAAAGGGTTTAAAAATTGAAATGAAGAGTTTATATTTTTTGCTGGAGGCAATAGTCATTAGAATTTAGGGACCTTAATAAACGTTTAAATTTAACTCATATACAAAAAGAATCCCAGCTATAGCATAATCAATAAATAGCTATATAGGTTATACTTGATGACTCTGAAGGAGAAGGAACTCATCACCTCTCCAGGCAACCTATTTAACTTTTGAATATCTCTGTTAGCAATTTTTTCTGGACATCAGATTTAGATTTGTTTTCACCTATCGGTTCCTGGTTCTTTTCTCTGACACCAAATTAATCAATCAACATTTATTAAGTGACTACTATTTGTCAGGCACTGTCCTAACTTCTGGGGATACTAAAAAGGGCAAAAGACAGTCTCTGTCCTCAAGGAGCTTATAATCTAACAGACTGAATCTAATTCCTCTTCTACATTTCAAGGCCAGAGACATGCCCTTAATTTTAAAGAATGTGTGGTAGAAAGGACTTCAGAGAGCACAATAGATTTGGTAGACTCATTAGCTTTTTTAATAACACGCTTACAATTCTATCAATCATTCTAGTAACTTTCTTGTGGCCAATGGAAAATTGAGTGCATAATGTTTTGAACTTGATCATGAGGCATGTAATTGTAAATAATGTTCCACATTCTTTTAGTCATATAAAATACTATTCTAAATTACTATTATTGACAGATAAACTGTCACATTTCAGATGGAATGAGCAACAGAAATATAGCACCTTTTTCATGAAAGATACCTCCAATGACAAAATAATAATTTTGCTTAAATTTCAACTTAATTGTAAAGGGCCAAATCCAAAAACAGCCAAAAAGGTTTATGAATGGTGAAATTAGCCATAATCCAAAACTCAGAAATAATAATGATAACAACCCTAACATAATGCTTATAATTTTTGTAAAATGTTTTGCATGTATTACCTCATTTCATTCTGATAACAGACTTGTGAAGTAGGATCTCAATTTGGTCACAAAATCTTATTTTATTCTGTTCTTATTCTATTTTATTTTATTTTATTATTACCTCCATTTCCAAATATATTCCTCCCTTCTCCTTTAAATAGCATTTTATAGTACAAGCTAATATAAAACTAATTTGAGTCATTCCTCTAACAAAATTAAATATATATATATGTATACATATATATATATATATGTATACATATATATATATTTAAAGAAGAAAAAATATCCACAAAATAGCTCAATATATTCATTTTACCTGGTACTATATTCCACATCCACCACCTCTGCAAAGAAGAAACCAAAGGCATATTTTCTCATCTCTTCTCTATGGGCCATCTTTATTAATTGTTGTTTTCACTTGTTCAGTTGTGTCTGACTCTTCATGGCCCCATGAACATACTGTCTATGGGATTTTCTTGAGGAGGCTGGAATGGTTTGTCAGTTTCTTCTTCAATCTTTGTAATTATATATTCCCATCTTACAGATAAGAAAACTGCAGCTCAAAGAGAGCAAATGCCTCAGCCAGATTTAGATAACTGGTATTTGGTGGAACTGTGAATTCAAACCCAGGCTTTCAGATTCATTTCTATTTCTTACTATACTACAAATATATCTAGAAATGACTATTGGTCTTTTTTTTTTTTTTTCACTCATAGCCTTATATCGAGGGGTACTTAACTGTCAACACTATTGTTTTTGAACATGAAGGGTAATGCCGATGTTCCCACTAGTGACCTTTTTGTTTTTCTGGCATGCTTTGAATAGCCTCTTTTCTTCCCAATTTCAGAAGAAGCTTTATCTCTTGCCAGCTGTATAAAAGACAAAGCAGGAAAAGAAAGAGTAAACTCACATAACTGTGACTTCAAGGAAAAAAATCTCAGATTACACTTTGCAAACATTATTTTTTTTCCCTCTCTATTGTCATCATTCGGTTCATACACAACTTCTTTACTCAAGGCCTAGTTCTACTTTTTCTCTTTAGGTGATTTAACTTTACTAGCAAACATTTGTGACCTGATGTATTAAAATAATATCTCATCTTTTAAAATCCATTTTGTCTTTTCTTCTCCATTCCCACCCCTGCCTTCACTGAAAGATATAAAAGAGTTCATAGGATATTTAGCTTTATTTTCAATGAAAAAAAATAAACCCAATTTTGCTATATAGAAATACAATGACTATAATGAGATGGATACTGCATACCACGGATATAATTAGTATGGAGCAAATTGAGCTTTGCTACGGGTTACCCACATCTAAATGGAAGTCTTTCTTTCTGGGAAAGTATCCTTCATTTTTGGAGCAACCACAACTTCTATGCCTCATTTTATAATATTCACTTGGCTTGAATTGCCTTTTGGTACAATAACTTTCCAGTCTGCTATCTCCAAGGTTTCAACATCAAGTCACCTCTTTCCCATGTTCCCCAAAACCTAGATGCACTTTCAAAATCAGCTGTGCTTTTAAGCCAAGACTTAGACTGTCTCCCTCTCTTGTGAAGTTGTTCTTATATTTTCAGATTGCTCTTTCTCAACTCTCTGTTAAAATCCTCCTTCAATTGCTTTTACTCTAGTTAAAAACAAAAACAAATGAAACAACAAAAAACAAACTTGCTAGTTTCTGGTCTGTTATACATTTAAAAATAATTCAATTTTTGAGATAAATATGAGGCTGGTGATGTGTTGAACCAGGGATTATTTGTTTCTATAACATACAATTTGTAGAAGAAAATGCTAACTTTGTCCTTATTGTCCAGGTTATTAAGGCTTTAGAGAAAGTAGATAAAGCTTTTGGAATGTTAATGGAAGGACTAAAACAAAGGAACCTACACAACTGCGTCAATATCATTCTTCTGGCTGATCATGGTAAGTTTCCTTTCATCACTTTATTCTGTTATTTATCTTATTATCTATTCATGAGCATGTAAAGTAATAATAACCACAAAGATATAAAGAATGCATACAAACTGCAACTGTTGAAAAATCATCCAAATTGATCAACATATATTTATTTAGTAGGTTCCAAGGTTCTACATCTTGTTACCATAAATTCATCAGTGTTAACAAAGAACTGGAAAAATAATTAAAATGATTAGATTTGATTCCTCAACCAAGTTTTTTTCTAATTATAAATTGTCGATAGTACTAACAACAGCTTACTTTTGTATGGGTATTTTTTCTTCTTGCTCTCATTATAAATGAGAAACATAAGCATGTTTTTCCCATTTTTTTCAAAGGTGTGAATGAATGAAAGAAAAATACATATTGAGTCCTTATGTATGAAACATTGTGCTAAGCAATACATATATAAGTTGATGAGTGACTTGCCCAGGGTCACACAACTAATGTCTAAGGCTGGATTAGAACTCATGAAGAGGAGTCTTCTGATTCTAAGTCCAGTGCTTTACCCATTGCACCAGCTGTCCCTGTACAACCTTTGGCAAGCCATTTAACCTTTTTAAGACCTTGTTTTTCCCAAATTTCAGTTAGTGTTTGGACTATATGACCTGTTTGTTCTTTCTGCTTTATAATAATGCTCTATTAACTTATTATTTATTTATTACAATTACTATTTATATTAGTGCCAAATCTTCCAATCTTTTTTTAACACATCTTAGTGCCTTTTCTTTTAGTTATTCCCTATTTTTTTTTTATTAAAGCTTTTTATTTGCAAAACATACGCATGGGTAATTTTTCAACATTGACCCTTGCAAAGCTTTCTGTTCCAAATTTTTCCCTCCTTCCCCCCACCCCCTACCCTAGATGGCAGGAAGATTAATACATGCTAATTATGTTAAAATACTTGACAAGTCGAATAGGTGTATACATATTTATACAGAGAGCATGAAAATGTTATGTTGTGGTCCAGACTCAGATCCCACAGGCCTCTCCTTGAATGTATATGGCTTTCTTCATCACTGATTAACTGGAACTGGTTTGAAACATTTCATTGTTGAAGAGACCCATGTCCATCAGAATTGATCATCATATAGTCTTGTTGTTGCCGTGTATAATCTCCTGGTTCTGCTCATTTCGCTCAGCATCAGTTCATGCAAGTCTCTCCAGGCCTCTCTGAAATCATCACGTTGATCGTTTCTCACAGAACAATAATATTCCATGACCTTCATATACCATAATTTATTCAACCATTCTCCAACTGATGGGCATCCATTCAGTTTCCAGTTTCTAGCCACTACAAAAAGGGCTGCCACAAACATTCTTGTACATGTGGGGCCCTTTCCTTCCTTTAAGATTTCTTTGGGATATAAGCCCAATAGAAATGCTGCTGGGTCAAAGGGTATGCACAGTTTGATAACTCCTTGAAGATAGTTCCAAATTGCTCTCCAGAATGGTTGGATCTGTTCTTCGATGTTTTTCTAATATTTCCCTACAATGACCTTACATAGTTAGGTTATGTATCTATTTGGAGCTTATTTTGGCATAAATTTAATTTCTTCTATGCTATTGCTCAATTTTCTCAGAAGTTTTTATAAAACAGTGAAGCTTTATCCCAGTAGCAGGGATCTTTATATTTATCAAGCATTTGATGTTAGGTTTATTTGCGCTCTATATTGTATACCTAATCAGTTCCATTGATCAACCTCTCTATTTTTTCATCGGACTATATTTTTTGAGAATTGCTATTTTCTAGAATAGTTTGTGATCTGATACTGCTAGCCCCCCTTTATTTCTGCTTGTTTCTTGATTCCCTTTGAGATTCTTAACATTTTTTCCTCCATATAAATTTTGTTATTATTTGTTATATTTCTATAAAATAATCTATTGATATAATATTGAATAAGTAAGTTAATTTAAGTAATATCTTTTTTTATTGATTCATCCTACTCATATAAGCCATTATTATTTCTTCAACTATTCAGATTTATCTTTATTTCCATAAAGTGTTTTATAATTGTATTTATGTAATTCTTGAGCATATCTTGATTGGTAGACTCCAAAGTTACTTTAAGCGAAATTTCTCTTTTATCTCTTCCTGGTTTTTTATTGGTACTATATAGTAATGGTACTATATAGAACTGTGGATGACTTGTGTGGATTTATGCTATATTTCACAATTTTGTTGATTATTTTTTTCAATTCATTTTTTAGTTTTAAATTTTTCTAGGGTTCTTTAAATATACTATCACATCATCTGCAAAATATGAAAATTGTGTGGTTTTTTAACCTATGTCTATATTTCCTTGGCTTCTTTTTCTTTTTTTGTCTTATTGCTACATCCAGAATTTCTAGTATTAAGTGAAATATATGTGCTAATAAATAAATGACATCCTTGTTTTACTGGAAAGGATTCTAGTTATCCTCATTACATACAATATTAGCTCAGCTTTAAATATATACATATATATATATGTATCTCTCTATATTATATATATATATATATATATGTCTTAAAATAAATGTCCACTTTGAATTAGAAATAGTTATCTTGTCAAAATTGAGCACTTACTATTTGTCAGATACTGTCCTAGATTCTTGGGATAAAGGAACAAAAACAAAACAGTACCTGCCCTCAAAGAACTTACACACACACACACACACACATCCCCATACCCACACCCCCACCCCCACAACACATTCCCTCTTTCTTCTTTTTTTCCCATTGGAAAAGAGGGAAGTTTTTCAAAGTTGTTTGTCTTTATAATGTTGCTATTATATAAATTGTTCTGGTTTTGCTCATTTCATTCTGTATCAGTTCTTTCTCTGAAAACATGCTTTTCATCAATCCTTATAGTGTAAAAATATGCTATTATTTTATCTGCCATAATTTGTTCAGCCAATTCTCAAGTGATGGACAACCCTTTATTTTCCAGTTTTTTTCCACTACACAAAAAATTGCTATAAATATTTATATATATATGAATCTTTTTCATTTTCTTTGATTTCTCTGGAGTATAGACCTCTGTCAAAAGGTATGTGAACTTTAGTGACTTTTGGGGGTACTATTCTAAAATACTTTACAGAATGAATAAACCACTTCACAGAGGAATTTATATTTCCCTGTGGAAAATTATATATACATGGATAAGTAAATGTAATGTATATACAAGATAATTACAGACATGATTAATATTGTTGAAATTAATAAGGACTTGTCTTACATTCTATGTATTTTTTTCAGGAATGGAACAGACATATTGTAATAAGCTGGAATATATGACAGATTACTTTCCAGAAATAAACTTTTACATGTATGAAGGGCCTGCCCCTCGCATTCGGTCTCGCAATATCCCACAAGATTTTTTTACTTGTAAGTATGGACCAGTTTTTGTAAATGACCATGACAGTTAGGAAGCATGGATAATCAGAATCAAATTTTTGGAGGGTAACAGAGAGATCATCTTTCTCTTCTACACATTTCAGAAGAATGTCAGTTTCTTGAAGGCAGCAACTATTTTGTTTTTGACTTTGTCTACCCTGTATTTAACATAGTTCAAAGCACAGAGTAGAAGTTCATTCTTTCTTTTATTCTACCCTATGTTTTGACTCTGCTAGAAATAAAACTAAAGTAGATGCTTGTTAAATTGAAAGCAATAGAAATTTAAAGGAGGGTTAAATAAAGTCAAATAAGAATGTCTTATTTTTATGAACTTTGAAAGGAAGACATTCCATAACCTCTTGTTAGACTCAGCTGTTAAATAAAAATTTACCATACTCTATGCCAAGATGCTTAAGAATTTTTGAAATTTTTAGTTAATTTTTGCCAACATATAATTTCATCAATGAATATATAAATGAAGTCCCTATGCAAATATTTCTAATTTTTAATTAGCAAATAAAATAATGATTTCTTTTTTTCTTCCTTTGAAATAGTTGATTCTTCAGGAATTGTTGGAAACCTCAGTGTAAGTACTAATTATTTTCTTGGGTTCATCCTTTTTTTAAAAATAAAATTGGTAATTAGAGCCTGAATTTATGACAACTTACTCTTCCACATCTTCCTAAGTCAGAACCTCTCATCATTTCCTTCATTCTTCTTACTAATACTTTTCTGCACACACTTGAGACTTTCAATATGGTAACTTTCATCTCAGAGAATATTTCATTTCAGTTGTAGGAAAATAGGAAGAAAAAGTTTTACGTAAAGGTGATACCTTGGCCACCATTGGTGACTTCCTATTTGATTACTGAGGTCTCCAGTTAATACTCTTCATGAAAGAATCTCTAATATATTACTCCTCAATCATCTTTACTTCTTAAATTCTTCAAAGTAAAAAAACAATGGCTTATGTGTTTTAGGCTTCTTTACCTCAATGAAAAAGATACCCGAGATCCTTGCAGGCCCTTACTCAGTTCAGAAAAATCATTTCATCCCCTACTGTTGACTGTACTTGATTAAAATACTTTGCTTTGAAACTGGAATGAAAAAGCATTATAGGAAAAGTATTTCAAAAACAGTTTTAAAATTTTACTGATAAATTGATAAAGTATTGGCCTTTGTGGAAGAGTTTGTTGAAGGCTGGAAATCATTAACTTTCTATACAAATGATCTAAAATTCTTAATAGATGTAGAATATGAAATATTGATAAGTAATTGTGATCTCTACTGCTAAAATGTATATATGAAGCATGTTCTTTGTGAGTTCTTAAAGCATTTTTTCTTTGTTTAGTTTAAATCATATTTAAAAATATAATAGTTTTATTTCACCTTCCAATATCTATTCTCTCTACCCCAAATTCTTCTTTTTAGCTTTTTCTTTTTCTTTTTTTTTTTTTAAATTTACTTTAGGCTTTAATCCTTATATAATATTTGGCATTGGTGAGGGTTGTGGAATAGAAAGAGAAGTTGCTACAGCTAGTCAAATCTTTCTAGTCTTAGACTGGGATTCTTTAAAGTGTGTTACAATAGTTGGCAAGGTCTATCTAGATGATAGTCAAGGTCTAGGACCGCCTTCAGAAATTCTAGAAAAATGTGGGATTCTCCTCCACCTCAGCCTAGCACACACACACACAATTCTAACACTAGCTATACCAACCAGTTAAATGATACATTGGATAGAGTGCTTGGAATTAAGAAGACCTGAGTTTAAATTCAGTCTCAGATATTTCCTAGATGTGTGACTCTGGGCATATCACTAAACCTGTTTGTTTCAGTTGCTCAACTATAAAATAGGGATAATAATAACCCCTACTTCCCAGGGTTGTTTAAGGATCAAATGAGATAATAATTGTAAAGTACAATGTCTGGCACAGACTAAATACTAAAAAAAAATTAGTAATTATTATTAGTGGTCGTAACAATAGCAGTAGTAATTTGGGCAACTGGGTGGCACAGCAGTTAGAATGCCAGATCTGGAGTCAGATAGATCTGAGTTCAAATCTGGCTTCAGACACTTAAATAGCTGTGCATTCCTGGGCAAGTTACTTTACCCTGTTAAATTCAGGTTTTTTTTGTTTTGTTTTGTTTTGTTTTTTTGGGTTTTTTTTTTTTTTTTTTGGTTTTTCATCTGTAAAATGAACTGGAGAACAAATTGGCAAATCACTACCAAGAAAACTCCAAATGGGATCACGATGAAACAACAAAAAAAATTAGTCATAGTAGTAGTAGTTGTAGTTAACAGCAGCAGCAATAGAAGATAGGTTGCACAATGGGTTAGAACTCTGGTTGTACTCTGTTCATCTCTGGCTTTTTATACATGTTAAGTTGTGTGACCCTGAACAACTTATTTAGCTATAATTTGCTTGTTTCTTCATTTGTAAAACATGGATAATAGCAACAACCTTCCTAGATTGTTCGTGAGAATAAAATAAGATAATATTTGTAAAGCACTTTGCAAACCTTAAAGTGTTATATAAATGTTAATTATTATAATTAAAATAGATATTCATTGCTAGAGAAGATCTATATGACTCAATTCTATGATAAATCTAGTAGAGTCTAACTGAAAGATTATAGTAGAACTGGGTTTTTCTTACCAACCCTGATTAAACACAACTTTGACTTTAGCCACATGGCTTCTTGGAACATCTCTAGTTAGATGTTTCATAGAAATTTCAGTTTTCCTAGTTCCTGAGACTTTTGGTCTAGCTTTAGACCATCTCAGTGGGTCCAAGAGGATAAAAAGATCACTATAAAACAGAAGCATATTTCTGTCTCCTTTTCTTTTTAGATCTTTATAGTGAATGGGATACTGCTTTTTGTCTATAAATGAATATAAAAGTCTGTATTTTTATGTATATTTATATATACATACAATTTTGATACCTACTAATTTTTCTTTTTTTTGCTTTTTGCTGAGGCAGTTGGGGTTAAGTGACTTGCCCAGGGTCATGCAGCTAGGGAATGTTAAGTGTCTGAGACCAGATTTGAACTCAGGCCCTCCTGACTTCAGGGCTGGTGCTCTATCCAATGCACCACCTAGCTGCCCCCCAATTTTTCTTAATAAAAAAGGTTGGGTTGAATTAAAGAATGAGAGATTCATTTAAAAAGGAATATAAACTATCATTTAATAGAAACAAATTTAATGTATTCTTTTTGTCCATATATGAATTGTAAAAGATTTATACTTAATATTTAAGAAAATAGGTTGGCAGGTACAAAAACTTTTTCCTAACATCTTAGAAAAACTAAAAATAATCTGCCAAAATGTTAACATCCTTAGTAATAATAGCTCACCTAACTCTATACTTTATATCTAGAAATTTATTATCTCAAACATTCATTATAAAGGAAATTACATTTTATCACACAATAAATGTCTACTAAGAGATTGTATACATAGGTATACAATACATACAATATGATATATAAATTGGTAAATAAGCTCCTTGAGGAAGCTGCCCTTTTAGTATCTCTTAGCACATGAAATAATGGATAGGATACTAGTCTTGGAATGAAGAAAATTTAATTCAAATACTGTCTTAGATACTATGTAGCAATGTGATTAGCAAATCATTTTAGCCCCTTAGTCTGTTTCTATAGCTCTAAAATGATAATAGTAGAAAATAATAGCAGCTATCTTACTAGGTTGTTGTGAAGATCAAATAATATAACATATGTAAAGGCAGTTTATAAATTTTACTTGTTTTGTTTTGTCTTTGGATTCCAAGAGCCTTTCATAGGACCTATCCCATAGTAGGATCTTAGTAAAGTACATGTAGAATTGCTAAATGATTCATATTATTTTGTTTGATCTTCACAATAGCTCTATATTGTGCAATCTGAGAATGGTTTGTCTCCTTATATTTTGTTACATGAGACTAAATTATTTTTATTCAAATAAGTATAGAAACATTTGCACGGAACAAGAAATGTCTGTGTTTTATGAGTTTCAGGAGGAAATGTGCTTCTACAAATATTTATTTACCATGAACTAAACAGTCACAAATGAGGACATTTCCTTGATGCTCTTTTTCTTTTGAGGGCATTTCCCTTCATTTCCACTAACACTGTCCTTTGCCCTAAACAAAAATATAATGAAAACTTCTTCCTGCTCCTATGTAAAAAAAAAATAAGAATGGACAAGTTAAATAAATTCATATATTGATTATATTCAGAATATCTATCTCTTTCTGCCCCTTTAGTCAATATGTTCTGCAATCCTCAGAGTTTAGGCCTTTTTTAGTTGTTTTTATTTAAATTCTTGTATTCATTGTATAACTTGTTTTCATGAAGAAATCTTTACTTGTTTTTCAGTGTCGGAAAGCAGGCCAGCATTTTAAGCCTTACCTGACTCCTGACTTGCCCAAACGATTACATTATGCTAAAAATACTAGAATCGACAAAGTTCACCTTCTTGTAGATCAACAGTGGCTAGCTGTAAGGTTTGTATGATCATTTATCTATTTCCTAAAACATCAATATTTCATGCTTCTCATCAATTACCCAAATTTTCATCTTACTGTTGTGCTTATATAATTTGAGAGTAAGTGGCTACAATGAGTATTTTTGACAGTATAAAACAGTCCTACATTTTGTTCTGTACTTTCATATTTCTGTTGTTTTATTAGTTTAGTGATATAATAGGTTTAGATCTAGTAGAGACTTTAGAGATTATTTAATCCAACTCCCATGTTTTATAAATGAGGAACCTTGAAATTAAGTGACTTGTCTAAGGTCATTATGATGGTCTATAAGATCTATGTCATAGATGATTAAGAGAGCTGTTCTCTGACTCTATATTTATTACTTTATTACGAACAAGTTTGTTATTTACAGGATATAGGTGAAGGCATCCTGGGAGGTAGTAAAATATATATGCATAAGTGGGCATAAGCTCAAATCCGCAGTTGCCCCATAAGACAGAACATTAATCTTTTTTTTTTAAGTTTTTAAGTTTTAAACTTAATTTTTAAGTTCAGCCCTGTATGACAACTGAAAATCAAATTAGATTTTTTTCCCAAGATTTTTCTGAAGAGAGAGAAAAAAATAGGGAACACTGATGCTTATAGGGGAAATTATTGCTTTGAACCATCATTTATTCTCTGTCAGGTATTAGAAGCAGCATAACATAATAGAGTCAACTTTAGAATCAGGAAGATCTGGCCTATTGACATCCAGCCTGTGTGACTCTGGGAAAGTTGTTGAATCTTTCAGCGTTGCATTGGTCGAGAAGTTCTCTGTACCAATGTGATCACAGGCTCATTCATAATTCCAGTAATGTTTATTTCTAAAGCATAATGCCTGGCACATAACAGGTACTTAATAAATGCTTGCTGACGTTATTTATTGACTTCTACAGAGGGTTGTTAGGATTCATTTTTCACATTGTTGAACACGAGCTTGAGAATGTAATAATATTAATAATAGATATCATTTATGTGCTGCCTTTACATGTGTTATATTATTTGATCATCATAACAACCTAGTGAAATAGCTGCTATTATCTTCTATTATCTTTTTGGAAATACAGAAACAGAGTAGTAGGCTAAAATGACTTGCTAATCACAGTGCTAGATAGGGAACTCCTAAGGTAGGTATTTGAACTTTAGTTTTCTTCATTCCAAATCTTCATACTAAGACTATGCATTATTCCATATGCTAAGAGATAATGAAAGGGCTAGACCTTTAAAAATTATTCTTGACTTTTATAAAGTCTAATAAAGAAAGAATAAAGAAAAGGAAGGATAAAAGGAACAAAACATGAAAGAAAAAGAATAATGTTAAAGAGCCATAGAAATTAGGAAAGTCTTGGTTATTACAATACATCCTGAAACATTTTCCTGTTACTAAGCAGATATGGCTTGATCACTGGTCAAAAAATTGGTTTTAAGATAGCATTGCGGTGAAAAACTTGAACTATCCCCAAAATGACCACAAGGTGGGGGTATTCCCTCAGCTTCAGGAAAAATTTATCAGGTGGTTTTATAAACTGACAAAAATAGATGAAAAGTTTTCTATTTGGTTTAAAGAGGTGAGGTGGGCAGGGAAATGCCAAGATTTTACCTCTGATTTATGGTAACCATATCTCTACTGTGGGAGTGTAAAAGTCCTAATCAACAGAATCACATCTTGATTTATTGACGATCAATATTGTGAGTAAAAAACACCAGGTCCCAAAACATTGGCTTTAACAGAACAAAACAACAATTATTCCAACAATTAATAAAAACATATCCTAATACAGAGGGAAAAATGAGAATAAATTGAATACTTTACTGTGCATTTGTGGATTTTCACTGAAATTAATGTGAGTGACTAGAACATGCGGATTTAGGAAGCATTTGATATAAGACAGAGGAAAAAAATATAATATTTGTGAATAAGAGAACTGGAATGAATATAAGAATAGCATATTCAAGTTAGAATACTGTCAGAGGTGCCAGAGCCCCAATGAGCTAAAGATGGAATTGGATCCTAAGGAGAACAGGTTTTTTAAAAAAAACGAAAAACAAAAAACTATTTTGGGTTTCAATGATCTCATGATGAAGAAAGCCATCTACACATAGAGAGAGGACTGAGGATCATAACATAACATTTTCACTCTTTTTGTTGTTGTTCATTTGAATTTTGTTTTCTTATTCATTTTCTTTCCTTTTTGATCTGATCTTTTTTTTTTGCAGGAAGATAATTGTACAAATATGTTTATATGTATTGGATTTAATGTATTTTAACACGTGTAACATATATTGGATTACTTGCCATCTAAGGGAGGGGATGGGGGGAAGGAGGGGAAAATTTGGAATACAAGGCTATGCAAAGATCAATGTTGAAAAATTATCTGTGCATATGTTTTGAAAATAAAAAGCTTTAATTTAAAAAAAAAACTATTTTGGGAATAAAGAAAATATGAGAGAAAAAGCAGGTTCACTGAGGGAATATGGGTTGATATATATATATATATTCCCTCATAGTATGTATGTATGTATATATATGTGTATGTACATACATATACACACACACACATATATATATATATTAAAGAGAAGAAAGAGTTGCTGAAACAGGTTTTGCTTCTATCAAGGAAAGTGTTTCAAATTAAGTAGTATAGAACAATAATGTTTAAAAAGGAATGCTCACCAAAGATAAATGAAAAAAACAAGAAGTCACTTGGATAGTCTCCTTAAGTGCTTATCACTGGACTTGAATGAACTTTATCTCAGTGTACTGAAAAAAACTGGCAGATGTGATTGTGGCCATAACAAGTTGTATAGGAGAAGATTGACCTCCCCCCCAAAAAAAAGAGAGAGAGAGAGAGAGAGAGAGAGAGAGAGAGAGAGAGAGAGAGAGAGAGAGATTGAAAGCTGGGAGGCTAATTATGATGTTGTGTTACTCTTTCACATAGGAGTGTGATATTCTTTCTAGAAAGAGAAAAATTGGGAGGAGGAGATGTTTAGCATGAAGAAAAATGAGTTTTATTTTGGACACACTGATGAGGATTTCAGGAGTGAGTAGCTGCCAAGGAGATTAAGGTTTATTCTTTCTAGAAATTTGTCAAGAAAAGATAGAGGAGGGGCAGCTATGTGGTGCAGTGGATAGAGAACCAGCCCTGAAGTCAGGAGGTCCTGAGTTCAAATCTGTTCTCAGACACTTAACGTTCCCTAGCTGTGTGACCCTGGGCAAGTCACTTAACCCCAATTGCCTAAGCAAAAAAAAAAAAAAAAAAAGATAGAGGATAAATACATAGAATGATAATTTGAGAGAACAACAACTAAGGGAAAGTTTTTTCTTTTTTCTTTTTGTTTTAGTCCAAGAGAAATCCAGGCAATTTGTAGGCAGTGGAGAAAAAGTTGGTATGTAGATCTAGAATGAAGATGAGAAGATAAGATAAAGACAAGGGGCTGCTAAAACCAGTTCAAACTAGCTTAAAGCTGATTGTTAAATTTGCAGTGTAAGCATTTGCAATTCAGAAATTGACAAATGCTCCACTTTGGAGCTTGAGTTGTTTTGTTGATTGAGGAGAGAAAATGCTAGGTAAAATGTTTTTTTTTTTTTTTTTTGCTTTTTGCTAAGGCAATTGGGGTTAAGTGACTTGCCCAGGGTCACACAGCTAGGAAGTATCTGAGACCAGATTTGACTCAGGTCCTCCTGACTTCAGGGCTGGTGCTCTATCCACTGCACCACCTAGCTTCCCCTAGGTAAAATGTTAATAGTGAAAATTAAACTTAAAGTGTGCTTTGATTGCATTTTTTTCCCTTAGAGAGGTAATTGTTAAACATTTACCAGTATACCCTTGAATCAGGAATTCAGTAGAAGGGATGATCTTGGCTAGGAGAAAGGTCACCTCTTCTTCAGTGACTGGAACTAAGATGGAGAGAAAGGGTATTAACATAGAGAGGTTTTGAGATAAAAATATGGGAGAGAAGAGAAAAGAACTCTAGGATGGCTTAGAGTTTATCAGTTTTTTTAAAAAAAGTGATGTCAACTGAAAGCGATATTGAAATGATATTGTAAGGGGCAGCTAGGTGGCGAAGTGGATAGAGCACCGGCCCTGAAGTCAGGAGGACCTGAGTTCAAATTTGGTCTCAGACACTTAACATTCCCTAGCTGTGTGACCCTGGGCAAGTCACTTAACCCCAATTGCCTCAGCAAAAATCAAAAAAAAAAAAAAAAAAAGAAAGAAATGATATTGTAAGCTTGAGCAAAGAAGAGTAAGTTTGGAGCAGCAACCTGGGAATAAAATAGTGTCAAGTGAGGAAGAAAAAAAAAAAGCGTTGTTATGCATTGATGATGTAAATCAGATTACATAAATTTGTTGTGAATTCATTTCACACTTGTGCCTTTGAACAGCTTCCATCAGTGGTTTTCAATAGCACAGGGGGAATAGGAACCAAAAAGACTCGATGACAGAGAAAGATTTGGATTAATGATTTTCAGAACTCCATTCAATAGCAACAGGTTTAGGATCATTAGTAGAAGTTACTGTGTAGTTTAATAGGTCAACTATTCAAGAAGGGAGGAAAAGTAAGACGTGCTAGGCTGAAGTACTAGAACATCGATGAATGTAGAGAATGGAGGTTTCATTGAGGACAAAAAATAGCTTTAGAAAAGTTGAAGAATAAGGAAACATGAAAGGATAAGGAAACTGTGATCAGAAAGTCAGATTTCAGAGTTTAGCATCATGCATATGCAGAACTTGCATTAATGGTATGACCAATGGTACTGTCAGCTCTGGAGCTGACTTTCTCTATTTTCAGTAAGCTCATTCTTGACTTCACTGAGTTGTAGGAAGGGAGGACAGAGAAGTAGCTGAACTTCTGCAAATCTTAATGGTGGTCCAAAGGATTGAAGGATAAAGGAAGGGCTTCTTAAGTCTTTGGCTTGGATGCCTTCAATCTACTTTAAGGTTTTCAACTTATTGGTTTTTCTTTTATGTACCATATATTCATTTTTTTTTTTTTTTTGCTGACGCAATTGGGATTAAAAGACTTGCCCAGGGTCACACAGCTAGGAAGTGTTAAGTGTCTGAGATCAGATTTGAACTCAGGTCCTCCTAACTTTAGGGCTGGTGCTCTATCTACTGCGCCACCTAGCTGCCCCCTCAACATTCATTCTTGCAAGATTTTGTGTTCTGAATTTTTTCTTTCTCCTTCTCTTACCTCCCTCCTCCCCAAGACAGCAAACAATCCAATATCCTATGGAGATTTCAAAATAGCTATACTAGCATACCTCAGAAACAGGAACATAGAAAAATTGTCTTTGTGTGCAATCATAATAGCTAAAGATAAAAAAAGAGTTTCTGAAAACTAATGGAGAAAGGGGCAAACTTCTGTTTGAATCATTACAAACTGAAACTCAAGCAAAAACAAGTAGTATACTTTTGATATGAGGAATGAGAGGGGAACAAGGGTAAAAACTCTACTTGTGGGTCATTCCTGCCTTCCCCTTGCAGCTTCCTTTTTTTCCTTCTCCTTTTCTATTTCAGTACAAAATGTCAGGGAGATGGAATTTCTGTTTGGGATTGTGGTAATATCAGAATAGGGAAAGAGGGAGGAGCCATTTTAGATTTTTTCATTTTTTTGTTCTTAATTTTAAGCTTTGAGTGAAAATATTACTTATTTGAAATGGAGTTATTTGATAACATTTAATTTCATTCTCTTATTTCTTCTGAGCTTGTAGTTTACTTTTTAAATATTTTTATTTTATCCAGTTACACATAAAATAATTTTTTACATTTGTTTTTAGAACTTTGAGTTCTAGATTCTTTCCCTTCCTCTCTAGCTCCATCCCAATTAAGAAGTCATGTGAAGTTATGTAAAACATTTCTATAAAAGTCATGTTGTGATAGAAAACATAGATTCTCTCACTCCTCCAAAAAAAAAAAGCACTTTCAAGAAAAATAAAATAAAAAAAAGAAAGAGTATGCATCAATCTGTATTCAGACACAATCAGTTCTTTTTCTGGATATGGATAGCATTTTTCCTAAGTCCTTCAGAGTAGTACTGAAGCTGTGTATTGCTGAGAATAGCAAAATCATTCACAGCTGATCATCCCACAACTTTGCTCTTTTTTTTTTTTTTTTGTACACAGTATATTTCACTTTGCTTGAGTTTATGGAGGACTTTCCAGTTTTTTTTTCTGAAAGCATCTTGCTCATCATTTATTATAGAACATAACATTCCATCAAAATCACATACTATAATTTATTTAGCCATTCTCTAATTGATGGACATTCCCTCAATTTCCAATGTATTTGTCCTGAGAAAAGAGTTGCTAAAATTTTTACTTATAGGTCTTTTTCCTTTTTTTTTTTTTTTTTAATCTCTTTTGGGATTCATGCCTCGTAGTTATATTGTTAGGTCAAAGAATATGTATGATTTCATAGTCCTTTGGGCATAGTTCACATCTTTTGATCAATTATCAATTGGACAATAGCTTTTATTTATTTATTTTTGTGAATTTCCTTAGTTCCTTATACATTTGAGAAATGAGACCTTCATCAGAGAAACTTGTTTCAATATTCTTTTTTTTTTTTACAATTATTATTGTTAATAGTATTTCTCTTCATTTATTCTCTTTCTCCTTTCACCTTGTCCATCCTCAAAAGTATTTTACTACTTTCCACCCCCTTCCTCAATATGCACTCTCTTCTATCACCCTCCCCACCTTCTCATATCTCTTTCCCCTCCTATTTTCCTGCAGTGTATGGCAGATTTCTATTCCCATATCGTGTGGGTTATTTCCTCTTTGAGCCAGTTCTGGTGAGAGCAAGGTTCATTCACTCCCCTTTCTCTCTTCCTCTTCTCCTCCATTGTAAAAGCTTTATCTTGCTTCTTTTATGGCAGATAATTCATACCACTCCACTTCTCCCTTTCTCATTTTTCCAGTACATTTCTCTCTCATCTTTTAATTTTAGCTTTTTAGAGATTATCTCTTCATATTCAACTCATATCTGTGCCCTGTCTATATATATTCCATCTGACTACCATAATAATAAAAAAGTTCTTAGGAGTTACAAGTATTTTCCCTTCATGTAGGAATGCAAATAAATAAACCTTATTAAGTTCCTTTTGAAATCCCTCTCCTGATTACCTCCTTATGCTTCTCCCAAGTTAGCAAGTCATCTATAATCAAATAGACTTTATTGTTAAAAACTTAAGGTAGATGAGGTATAATGGAAAGAATACTAGATTTGGAAAGTTAGAGAGCCTGGGTTTAATTCCACCACTGATATTTACTACCTTTATAAGTATCACTACTGTGTGTGTGTGTGTGTGTGTGTGTGAGAGTGTGTGTGTGTGTATGTGTGTGTGTGAGAGAGAGAGTGTGCATACACACACACACACACACACACACAGATATATATATTATTGTTTAGTAGCGTTTATGAGTTTACTAACTTAGGTTTTGGTCATTCTTCATTAATCTATCTTTTCAAAATTGTATTGATACTTGAAAAATGTAACATTTTTTGTCAACCTGGACAGAAAGTACAATATGACTGGAATAAAAAAACTAATTCTATTTTAATTTTTAAAATTCTATTTTTGTTCTTTCCCACCTATCTTCCTCAAACATCTTCCTTACCTATAATTATATACAAATTCTTTCAAAAGTTTTTCTATGATAATTTATGCAGGAAAAAAAATGAGTTTATTTTGTTTTTGGTATACACACATACTGCACAATAATAAAATCTTATTTATATTTGTAAACATCTAACATTGTTACTAATATCAAAATACTAGATCTTATTTTTTATTATTATTTTTCAGAAATAAAAATTATAAAGTTTGTGGAGGTGGTACCCATGGTTATAACAATGAATTTAAAAGTATGGAGGTAAGGTTTCTAAATTTATATTATTTTTTATTATTTTGGTCCACTGGATTTTACAAAAAATTCGATGTAGAGGCAAGGATGGGGGTGGGGTGAAGGGAAGTAGGGTATCTGAACCTCTGATTTCATCTGTATAGGGGCCATTTCTTAGGGAAATTTCACCTCTACTGATATTTTGCAAACAGACAGTTTGCATGATATAATCTCATATCAGTGCCTGTGATCCTGAGAGGTAAAGCTACTTGCTTGTGGCCATAAAGCCAAGAATGTGTCAGAGATAGGAAGTTAGCTTAGAGTTCCCACATCTCAAAGACTACTCTCTATCCCTTCTGCCGGACTGCCTTTTAAAATTTCATTTAACCTTAAGAATATACATATTTACCCAAGTAGAAAGGTTCCTAGATAAAATAATGGCAGCATATTAACTTAGTCTCTTTATTGTGAGGAAAAGTATATACTTTTTCAGTATCTTATCAGATCTACGATTTTATCACTGTAGGATAGATAGCACTCTCCTTCATACATATGTTCATTAGTAGATGGTTTTTATAAGTTGTGTGGCCAAAATATTTCCCATCTGGTGGTCAACTTTTTATTAATGAGCCTCTCTAACCTTAGTTACTCTAGTCCTTGAATGATAAACAAATAATCACCACTAGCTCTATAATCATAATATCATACATGTAGAGATAGAAAGTACCTCAGAAATTGTCAGGTTGACTCCCTCATTTCACAGATTAGGAAAATGAAGTCTGTAAAGGTTAAATGACATTCCCAAAGTCACAAAGTAATGACTACTAGTTATTTGACTAGTAGTCTGGACAATTATCTTAACCTCTTTTAATTCTTGGTATCCTCATCTGTAAAATGAACATAGTAACAGCTTAATAAACAATCCATCTCATAGGGTTGTTGGAAGATCAAAAGAGATGACATATGCAAAACTTTGCATAGCTTAAAGCATTATATAAATGTTATTTTTTACTGTTATTATTACCAGTCTTAGACTTTTATTGTACAATTAGTTCACACTATAGTGTGAATTAGTCTTTATCATTTTTTGTACTTACATATTTTCAAGAGGTTCCACTTAAATCTTCTCCTTAAATCCAGGTTCATGTGCCAAAAAATGGCCTAGAATATCTAAGAGACTATGTTAAATCCTCTATTGAAATATACCATGACTTTGGTATATTAAAATATACCATAAACCATATTCTCCAATGAAAATACTATGTCTAGAGCAGTCCTTGACCAACAGTCTAGTAATCCTGTCAAAAAAGAGGAAAGATCTTAATGAAATCATACTCTCTCCCACTGATCACCATTTTCCTTTTTCATTTACAAACCATTTCTTTACAAATGCTTGACAGAATTTTAACAATGAAGTTAAATTCCCCAGTGTGAGGTCTGAAAAAGTCATATTCTTTCTCATTTTTAAAATCAATATATTTACCTGTCACTATCTTGTTTTCTATGATTTTTAAAAGATCATTTCTTGCAGCTCAACAGTCCTATTTTTGTACCTTTCTAAGCTTCATTCAAGTCTGATGATATGAATTTATTTTGGTGAATAAATGATCTTGTACCCTCTTCTCATTGTCTTTGAGTTTCAGTTTGCCATGAATCACCTTTGTTTTATTATGTCTTACTTCTGAGTCATACTGGCTATGTAACTTGGTTCAAGTCACCTGATCTCTTGGTACTCTAGGAAATCCCTAAAACAATATATTTCAGAGAAGGTGCTGACCTGCATTGCTAGTGGGAGTTTCCTCATCTGGAACATCCTTATGCCAATTAAGTCACAAATCCAATTCTTATCCTTATTCTTTACAGTTTGAAAATTTTTTCCTTTGATAGAGGAAGTAAGTTAAATTAGATTTTGCCTTCAGTTTCTTTCTTGCTCCCTTATAATCCCATTTATTCCAAGTCTACTCATAACTATTTTCACTGCCCTTAGCCTCTTCTACACAGGTAAAAAAACATTTTTTTTTCTGTCTTTGTTCTTGGCAGTAATGGTGAGCCTCACTTAGTTAGGGATTGAATCTTCCTGATCTTTGCACATATGTAACTTGCTTCCTTGGTTATTCTGCTGGGAGCTGTGACTCTAGCTATATATGTCTATAGGCAATTTTTTAATATTATTATTGCTTATTGACCTCAAGATCAGAAGAAAATCAGTGGAACAAGAAGAAGTAAATATCCTAGATGCAAGAGGGACCTCTGAAAGTTATAAAGCAGAAGAGTTAAGTGGTCAAACTCATGCTTTAGGAAACATGTATAATTGGGATGGATGCAGATCTGCAAACTAATATGCTTTTGGAAAACTTCAAGATATTGGAAAGTAGGATTTTTTTTTAATTCAAGAAAATCCTTATGCAGGAATTTAGAGGCAAATGTGAAGGTGAGCAATGAAGAAAATAACTTGAGGAATTTACCATCCCTTTTTATGCTTCGATGATGATGTCTCATAATGCATTTCAATTTTTCATGTTTTATCTTTGATTACAAATCTTTACTTATAGATTTTTACTGATATTCTAGGCTATCTTTTTGGCACACGGACCTGGATTTAAGGAGAAAGTTGAAGTTGAACCTTTTGAAAATATTGAGATCTACAACCTACTGTGTGGTAAATATACATTCCTAGGAAGAAATAGACATGTCCAGTTCAAGGAAGTTTTATTTTAGGATCTCAGATACTATTTTAAATATGGGGCATAAAGTTTTCTCTGGCATAAGAAAAGTCACCATGAACATTTATTTATGTGACTGTGTTTTCACTAATATTCTCAAACTCAAAACCTAAATATCAACCTTATAAGAGAAATTTATTTTTTAAAAAACCTCTTTGTTAGTAAAAACAGTCACATAAGAAAATATTCATGATGACCCTGTGTGAGAGAAAATTTCTTTGGGTAATGCTTTTTATTATACAATAATAAGAAAATACTAATTATAAAGACAATCAGAAAAATTCATAGAATGTTTTATAAAAAATAAATTTAGTTTGAAGCACTAAATCTCCTTAAATCAATCAATCAAAAACATTTGTTGAATACTTAATATGTGGCAGGTATTGTGCTAAAGTTCTGAGGTTACAAAAAGAAGTAAAAGATAGTCCCTAATCTTGAGGAGCTTACGATACAGATAACATGCAAACAAATATATACAACGGAAACCATATAAAGATGAATAGGAAATAATTAACAGAAAGAAAGCACTAAAATCAAGAGGGGTTGGGAAAGGTTTCCTGTAGAAGATGGGATTTTAGATAGGCCTTAAAAGAAGCCAAGGAGGTCAGTACGTCAAAGTTGAGGCAGGAGAGTGTTCTAGATTTGGAAGATAGCTAGAGAAAATGTCCAGAGCTGAAAGATGGAATGTTTTATTCATTTAATAGCCAGGAGGCAAATTATCATCATGTTGAACAGTACATGTTGTACATGCTCTACCAGTCCAAAGCCCTTACTTCATGAGAGGGAAAACACATGGAAACAGCTGATGGATTCGTTCAGGTCCCAGTAGATGTGTTACAAGAAAGGTAGATTTGAGAATCATCATTATAAATAGTAATTAAATCCATGGGAGATGATGAGATCACCAAGTGAAGTAGTATAGAAGGAATAGAGATGAGGGTCTAGGAGAGTTCTGTGAGAGATACCTATGGTTAGAAGGTATATTCCAGGGGAGGGCCCTACAGAGAACAAAAAGAAGTAAGATAGGTGGGAGAAAAAGCAGGGAAGAATAGTCTCCCTCAAACCTGAAGAGAATAGAGTATTAACAGTAAAGAGAGTGTCAAAAGTTCCAAAAAGATCAAGAAGAATGAGGATTGGGAAAAGGTCATTAGCTTTGGCAACTAAGAAGCCATCAGTAATTTGGAAGAGATCAGTTTCAATAGAATGATGATGTCAAAAGCTGCATTATATAGGGTTAAAATAGAGTGAGAGGAAAGAGAGTAGAGACACGGTCTTTTTGAGAATTTAGCTAGAGAGGGCAGAAGAAATATAGGATGATAACAGGGATGGAAGAATCAAGTGACATTTTTTTTTTTTTCAGAATAGGGAAGTTATGGGAATGTTTATAGGCAATAGGACTTAAACCAGTAGACAGGGAAGATTGAAAATGAATAAAAGAAGAGGCAACCTACTAGAAGAGATGGAATGGGATTATTTGAATATGTGGAGAGGTTAACCTTGGTAAGGAGTAGGGCTACTTCATCATGTGAGAACAGGATGAAGGGAAAGAAAGGAGCAGAAGGCACCTCAGTGAGAGGAGGTGAGAAAAGTTGAGAAGAGAGAGTTCAAAGAGAATGACCTCAATTTTCTCTGTAAAATATGATGCAAAATTCTCACCTGAGAAATCAGGAGGAGGGGGAGTCATGGAGGTTTGAGGAGAAATGAAAATATTTGGAAGAACCACTATGGAGAGTTGGATAGTGAGTTGTTAAGAGAGATGTGGTAGGATTGCCCTACTATAAGCGAGGGCTGATTTGAGATTCTGTAACATAAATTTGTAGCATATCCAGAGAATGGTTGTATTCTTTTCTTCACCTTTGTTTGACAGCACAAGAGTAGGAGCAAAGGCAACAAATGGTAGGAGTGATTCAGGGCTGAGGCTTGACTGGGCAGTAATCATTGATGTGATAAAAGTTTAGGATTCAAGTGGAGAGAACAGTATAAAGTTGAATTGATTCACCAAAGGGAGAAGAGGAGAGAATGACTAGTTCAGAGTGGTTTGGGAGAGAACTGAGAGATGCATGGATTTGGAAGTCTTGGGTGGATGGAGAGTAGGGTTACATAAGGGCGGGCAGAAGGAGAAGTATAAAACCAATAGATTATGTTTGGATAAGGGGATTTCAGAATTCTCAAACATGAAAGTGAGTGGTGGCAACATCAAGGGTTGCCATCTTTGTGTGTGGCTGAGGTGGCTAAGGAATAGTTCATTGGAAGTAAGCAGGTTGAGGAAGTGAATGATTAGAATTTTTGAGGGAGAATCAGTATAATATGTTGCAGTCCTCTGGTATGAGGGCAATAGTTGGATATTAGAAAGACAAAAGTGATGGGGAAAAAGGGCAATTTCTAATCTTTACCTGGAAAATTACAAGAGATAGATAGATGGATAGATACATATCTTTGTATCTAACCGAGTAAGTATTTGTTAAGTGCCTATAATCAGGGCACTGTGTTTGGCAATGGGAGTAAGAACACATATGTTCCTGCCCTCAAGGACTTTGCATTCTACTAGGAACAGATATAAACAGTTAAGAGTACACATGATAATTTGATGATGAAGTTGAGAATACTAATACCTATAAGGATCAAGAAAAGTTTTCTGTAGGAATGAAGGAAGATTGGGATTTTTAGAGATGAGGAGGATATGTGTTCCAGGCATGGTGCATGAGAGGATGTGCAAAGGTACATGAGAGATGAGAGATGGAGTACTACATTCAGAAAGTAGCAAAACAAATGGTCTAGAATATAATGCATGAAGGGGAGAATTGTGCTTATAAACCTGGAAAATTAGGCCAAAACAAGATTGCAAAGATCTAGTTCTTCCCTCTTCTCCTTATTTCCCCCATAATTTTATCCTAGAGGTAGTAGAGAGCAATTAAGTAATTAAGCAATTAAGTTCTTTAGCTTTAGAATTAAATGACTAGCCCACTTGTGCTTTAAGATCCTTGTTGGTATCATTGTGAAAAATGGATTGGAGACAGGGAATCTGATAATCTACAATCCAATTATGAAATTGTCTAGGTTAGAGTTGATGTGAGCCTAAAGTAGGATAGTAATGCTGTGAATAGAGGTTATATGTGGCAGACATTCTGGAGTTAGAATCAATAAGATTTGGCAACTGATTGAATATATGGAATGAGAAGGGAAATAAGATGTGAGGATGTTTCTGAGGTAATAAAAGTGGGTGATTGATAGGGTAATGGTACTCTCAACATAAATAGGGAAATTTGGAAGATGATTATATTTAGGAAGGTAGGAAAGGTGTTATGTTTTGAATATTCAGCTGGAGGTGATCCATTGAGCAGTTGGTAATATAAGGATGTGGCTTAAGAGAGAGACTAGATCCAGAAGTCATGTACAATGAAGTCATATTAAGATGATGAAATAACCAAGAGTGAAGTATAAGAGAGGGAGAAAAAAGGGGCTAAGTCTTTTGTTTTTCCTCCAAATTTATTTTATTTGAAGAAACAGAATAAGAAAAAGAAAAACAGAAAAGCAATACAAAACAAAATGAAACAAAAGAAAAGAGAATTTTATCATGTGGCCAGCAGAACATCAGGGAGAATTCAAGATATATAATAACAAATACCAATTTAAGAAAGTATACATGTATTAGTAGAAGAAATTATATTCATGAGTGCCCATCTTTTCTTTACTTCCTTATAAATTGTTCTTTTGTTCTCTGCTGCATACCTTTTTTACTTTATTTTTTCCCCTTTTATCCTCCCTACCTCCAAGCAGGCTATAGTTAAAAAAAGGATATTTTTTTTATATATGTATATGTATATGTATACTTATATAGCTATATACTTACACATACAAACATATACATAGATACATATATATCTCACTTTCATCCTCCCTATCATCCCCAAGCAAGCTACAGTTAAAAAATATATTTATGTATATATATACATACATATAAACATTCACACAAACATACCCCACATACACACCTATCTTTCCTATCTCTGCTGACCCTTTCATTAAGTTTTTTTTTTTTTGCTTTTTGCTGAGGCAATTGGGGTTAAGTGACTTGCCCAGGGTCACACAGCTAGGAAGTATCTGAGACCAGATTTGAACTCAGGTCCTCCTGACTTCAGGGCTGGTGCTCTATCCACTGCGCCACCTAGCTGCCCCTCTTTTCATTAAGTTTTGCTCCATAACTTGGCTTACTGTTACATAACCTCCCTCCACCAAGATATTCCTCCCTTGTCTTCTTCCCTCACCCCTTGCTTCCCCATCTGCCCATCCCTCCCTCCTTATTTCTTTATAGATTTTAGAGAGAGCTATAACCCTCTTGGCATATATGTAGTGTTGCCCATTGAACCCATTCCCTATGTGAGTAAGTTTTCAGAACTATGAGCCCTCTTCCCCCTCCCCCCCAAGGCCTCTGTCTATTCTACCTCTGTACACCATTCGTATAACATGATTACAATTTTTATTTTTACTCTGCCAATATTTCTTTTAAGCTTACTCTATTATTGATGTTAATCTTAAACATAAAGTGTACATTTCCCATAAACAATTTGTTCATGTTTAAATAGTTTGTCCATGTTGAGTTCCTTAAAATTGCTCTTTGATATTGGCTCTTATAAGCTAAATTTTCTGTTAAATTCAGGTTTGGTTGATGGAAAGTCCCAAAAATCTTCAAGTTCATTAAATGTCTGGTTTTTGTCATTCAAAATTATAGATAATTTTTCTGGATATAATATTTTTGGCCACTGGCCTAATTCTTTTGTTTGTCTATAGATATGTTGTTTTTTATTGTAGATGCTGATAAGTCTTATACAATTGTAATTGTAACTGTAACATATTTGAATTGTTTTTTCTTGTTTTTTGGAAAAATTTTCTCTTTGATGTTAGGGTTTTGAAATTTGGCACTAATATTCCTATGTATTTTATACAAAGAATCTCTTTGAGGTGGTGATTGGTGGTTTTTTCCTATTTGTACTTTCCCCTCATGTTTTATCACTCCAGAACAATTTTCTAGGATTATTTTCTGCATTATTGTATTGAGGTTCACTTTTTGGTCACAACTTTCCAATTATTCTCATATTTTCTCTTTTTGATCTGTTCTCCAAATCTATTGTTTTTCTTTTTTCTTTCTTTTTTTTTTTTTGAAGTAGTCTTTTGGTTTGTTTTCATTTGGCAATTTTTTTTTCCCAAGCTTTTCCCCTCCTTCCCCCCAACCCCCACCCATAGATGACAGGTAATCTAATACATGCTAAATAGGATAAATTATATGACAAATACAATACATGTATACATATCTATACAGTTATCTTACTGCACAAGAAACATCAGATCTAGAAAGAGAAGAAGAAAAAACCTAAGAAGGAAAACAAAATGCATGGAAATATTCACAGAAAGCATTAAAATGCTGTGTTGTGGTTCACTCTCAGTTCCCACAGGCCTCTCTCTGGATGTATATGACTATCTTCATCGCTGAACAACTGGTTTGAATCACATTATTGTTGAAGAGAACCATGTCCATCAAAATTGATCATCGTATAGTCTTGTTGCTGTGTATAATGTTCTCCTGGTTCTGCTGATTTCACTCAGTATCAGTTCATGCAAGTCTCTCCAGGCCTCTCTGAAATCCTCCTGTTGGTCATTTCTTACAGAACAATAATATTCCATAACATTCATATACCATAATTTAATCAGCCATTCTCCAATTGATGGGCATCCTTTCAATTTCCAGTTTCTTGCCACTACAAAAAGGGCTGCCACAAACATTTTTGCACATGTGGGTCCCTTTCCCTCCTTTAAAATCTCTTTGGGATATAGGCCCAGTAGAAACACTGCTGGGTCAAATGGTATGAATAGTTTGATAACTTTTTGAGCATAGTTCCAAATTGCTCTCCAGAATGGTTGGATCCGTTCACAGTTCCACCAACAATGTATCAGTGACCCAGTTTTCCCACATCCCCTCCAACAGTTGTCATTATCATTTCCTGTCATTTTAGCCAATCTGACAGGTGTGTAGTGGTATCTCAGAGTTGTCTTAATTTGCATTTCTCTGATCAATAGTGACTTGGAGCACCTTTTCATGTGACTGGAAATAGTTTCAATTTCTTCATCTGAAAATTGTCTGTTCATATCTTTTGACCATTTATCCATTGGAGAATGGCTTGAATTCTTATATATTTGAGTCAATTCTCGATATATTTTAGAAATGAGGCCTTTATCAGAACCTTTGGATGTAAAAATATTTTCCCAGTTTACTGCTACCCTTCTAATCTTGTCTGCATTCATTTTGTTTGTACAAAAACTTTTTAACTTGATATAGTCAAACTTATCTATTTTGTGATTAATGATGACCTCTAGTTCTTCTTTGTATTTGTTTATTCTATTGTTTTTCTTATGAGATTTTTCACATTCTGCTTTATTTTCTCATTCTTCATATTCTATTTTGTTATTTCTTGGTCTCTCATAGCTTCACTAGCTTCTCCTTACCAGATTCTAATTTTCAAAGAGTTATTTTCATGAGACTTTGTACCTCATTTTCTAATTGCTTAACTTTTTTTTTCATAATCTTCTTGTTTTTCTTGGATGATTTTAATTTTTTTCTTTAGTTATTCCTCAATGTCTCTCATTTGATTTTAAAATTCTTTTTTGGGTCCTTCTGTAAATTCTCTCTGGGCAGGGAGCCCATTTCACATTACTCTTTGGGGTAGAAGCTTTTCTTTTCTTTCTCTTCTTTCTTTTTTCTTTTTTCTTTTTTCTTCTTCTTCTTCTCTAAAGTGTGTTGCTCTGAAGATGAATCCCACTCTTCCCGTTCCCATAATATGTTTCAATGGTGGGGTTCTTCTTTGCCAATTCTTTTTTTTTAAATTGGTATTAGTATAAGCACCTCTAACTGTGGGTTTGGGGGATGGTGCCTCAAGCTTCCCTTCAGCTCTCTTCTTTGTTCAGGAATCCCAAACCAAGAACCAGCAATGTCCCTGCCCTGTTGCTTCTGCACTCACCAGGTGCTGGTTTCTTCTGGCCCAGCTGGGTTTCCTGTTCCCAATCAGTGATTCCACAAACAGTTCAAGAGGTGAAAGCCTCTGAGGTTCTCATTGAGACTCCAGCCACAATCATATAGCTTGAGGGAATCCTCACTTGATGTTGATGAGGTCTGCAGAGCTCACCTGGAGGTGTTTGCAGTTCACACAGGTTAATCACCAGCCCAGGGCCTTTCTTCTGAGATCTAGAGTTGTACCTGGAAGAACAACGTTCTGACTCAAGTCTTCTTGGTTTTTCTCCTATGTTCACCCTGAGTGAAATTTGTTCTATTTGTGGGATAAATCTGGAGATTTTTTTTTTTTTTTACCAACCTACTCTGCTATCTTCCCAGAATCTTCCCCTCCAAAAGGGGCCAAATCTTAGGGAATATCCACAGCATTCAATAAAATTTAAATATTAGCAGAGCTAAAGCTTCTAAAAGAGTACATATGTGTGTGTGTGTATATACACACAAACAAATACAAGCATATTTATATATACATATATGCTTGACTGTAGCCTGCTTGGGGTAGATGAAGGGAGGATGAAAGGGAGAAAAAAAGAATAAAGTACAAAATGCACAGCAGAGAAAAGGAAGCAAAGATGGACAGTCATGAATATAGTGTCTTCTATTAATATATATGCTTGCTTGAAATGGAAATCTATTATTACATATTTTTAAATCCTCCCTGTTTTGCTGGGCACATGACAATGAGTTGTTTTGTTTTTCCTTTTTCTGTCTTTTCTTTCTTTTTCTTATTTTGTATTTAGTTTTAAATTAAAAAATGGGAAAAAGAAAAAAAATTAATAAAGAAAATACCAGTTAGGTAATGAGTCTATAATTATTTACCTCTCATATTCAATGAAAATGAGTCTAATATGTATATGTAGGTATTTTCCTCAATTACATTTCTGATCCATTAGATTGTAGATATAATCCGACTAATATAGATATTTGATTTTGCCTTACCATGAGGATAGTAAAATTACAAAGAACCTCCTAGTTCAGCAGGAATTATTAATATGAGCTATATAATTTTTTGTTCAAAATATCAAAAGTTTAAATCAAATTTAAGAAAAAAACCCCAAACCTAAATTTTACTCATTATAATGGCAATTTTAGGGGCAGCTAGGTGGTACAAAGAATTGAGCCCTGGTCTTGGAGTCCAAGAAGACCTGAGTTAAAATTCTGCCCCAGATACTTACTGGCTATGATACCTTTAGCAAGTCACTTAACCCCATTGCCTCCTCCCCAAATATGAAGTTACTTTGCTCCCTACAGCATTCTTTTTAGGTTTAGATTAGGTTTTTAGATTTAGAGCTCCAGGGATTACTACTTGGTAGGCATGTGAGAGAACATAAAGATGCTCCCCATGCCATACTAGAAGCCTTGTACATTTTCCTCCATTTCTCTGGTGTGTTCTAAGGATATGCATATGCATGTATACAAGGGAAAAGTTGATTGGCAATATTTATCCCTTCATATTGTGACTCCCCACCTCTCTAGGCCCTCATCTCCTGATTTGTGATATCCTTGGTTTAAGTAACTCAAGATGAGGAACTCCCTTTACCAGTGTAGATCAGCAGTTTTTCTGAAATGCTTAACCTTAACTTTTAACCTTGGGAAGCACTGAGACTTCAAGTGATTTTCCCCCGGGGCCAAGTAGACAGTATTGTGTCAGAAGTGGAACTTGAAGCCAGGTCTTCTTGTCTCTGAGATTAGGCATCTCTGTGCCATGGTGTCTCTTATCCTATTCCCCCCTACTTAACTCTATAATACCTTCTGCCCACTCTCCATCATACTGGAACCATATTGGTCCATCCCTGAGTGAATGTGTTATAATTTTAATTGATTAACAGTGTCTTGCCATGCTCAACATACCTTGGAGATGCTACAGTGACCTAGAATTAAGTCTTTTTGTTTTGTTTTATTTTTGTATTTTTGTTTAAAAATCATTGTCCTTAAAGATGCAGAAAATAAGATGCTGTATTGAGTTTAAAACAAAAAACCTTTAGATTTATGAAATAATGTAACTTTATACTAACAAGCTACAATAGATTAGTGTAAATAAAATAAAATTATTATTAATTACCTGAAAGACAGTTTCCGGGTAATTAATAATAATTCATTAATTAGACTAGCCAATAATCAATAAATTGGGGATCACTGGTTTCTATTGGTAACTAAAGACCCCAAGGGAGACCCTGAAATATCTTATATTGGGTGTGCACCTTCTGACAGGAAAGTCTTTTGTCAAATGAAGTTCAACACTGATTGGTGCACATTTAATTAGGAGATGGCTCTTGAGACTCAGCCTAAAGACATTTGGGATAAGGAAGCCATTTCCATGTGAACCTCTGCAGTTAGTTTTCCCCTGTATGAGCTAGGTTTCCCTAGACTCTAACAGAGAAGATTTAAGACTGTAGTTGCTTCCCCCAGGCAAAGTACTCTCTCAGCCTGGATTCTGTCTACACTCTAGAGGGAAATCTAGTTTCCCAATTAGGTGAGGTTCCTAATTAATTAGGATGTGTCTGGAGACTAGGAGTGGGTGCTCACCCAGAACAGGAGGAAAAAGATGGATCACAAATTAATAATTAGTTGTTGATATAATATAATATTAATTTCTCTCATTAAGGACAATAGCAAATATATCTACTTCAATCCTTTCTGTGTGAATATTATGAAGTCTTATTAATCATAAGAGTCAAATTCAAGTCTCCAAAATTTGTTTTGTTAATGGTTCAGTTTTTTTCCCCTGAGGCAATTGGGGCTAAGTGACTTGCCCAGGGTCACACAGCTAGCATGGTTCTGTTTTTATTTTTTTTATTTTTTTATTTTTATTAAAGCTTTTTATTTGTATAACATATGTATGGGTAGTTCCTCAGCATTGATCTTTATAAAGCTTTCCATTACAAATTTTACCCCAATCCCCTCTGCTCCCCTAGATGGCAGGAAGTCCATTACATGTTAATAATGATAAAATACTTGACAAGTTGTTGTGCAAGAAAAATCCTATCTACAAGAGAAAAAAAATCAGAGAAAGGAAACACAATGCAAGCAAACATCAATAGAGAGCATGAAAATGTTACGTTGTGGTCCATATTTCATATCCCTCTCTCTGGGTGTATATGGTTTACTTCACTGAACAATTGGAACTGGTTTGAGACAATTCTTTGTTGCAGAGAGCCATGTCCATCAGAATTGATCATCATGTAATATTGTTGTTGCTGTGTATAATGATCTCCTGGTTCTGCTCGTTTCACTCAGCATCAGTTCATGCAAGTCTCTCCAGGCCTCTCTGAAATCATCCTGCTGGTCGTTTCTTACAGAGCAGTAATATTCTATAACATTCATATACCACAATTTATTCAGCCAATCTCCAACTGATGGGCATCCATTCAGTTTCCAGTTTCTAGCCACTACAAAAAGGGCTGCCACAAACATTCTTGCACATGTGGGTCCCTTCCCCTCCTCTAAGATCTCTTTGGGATATAGGCCCAATAGAAACACACATGGTTCTGTTTTTTGAAGGAAAAAAAATTTAGATTGTCATTTAGGATCAGGGCTATCAAATTCATATTTGTTTATGTTTATATGTATATATTTATAAACAGTCTGAAAGGAGACTCTCAAGTGGGCAATAAGAATTCTGAGTGAAAGATAAGAAAAAATAATTTATGAACTATAAAAGCACTCTGAAGAATTACTTTGGGTTAAATATTTATATGAGGAAACACTCCACAATAAAAAATATTGTTATCTTGAGGAAACTCTGGCTATTTTCAGAACAGTGTATAGCAAATTTTCTCAAATTTTCCCAGCTGTGGAATTTCAATTACTCCAGCTATTTGAACAAGCAAATTTTAGCTCTGAAATAAACTGATTGCATTTCTGCTGCACATATACACCTTGATTGAGAAAGTTATGTCTGCTTGATTTTATTTCTACAACTTTCAATGACCATTCAGATTCTTTGACAACAGGCGATGGAAACATTTGGACAGGTATGGATGGGATCCGAACAGTGAATATTTGTAGTACAACAATATTTGTGAAAGGATTGTCCTACTCATCCATGTTTTGTTTCTCTAAATTTGGAAATTGTTACTATCAGTTTTTAAAAGTCCTTTAAATGTATATGTATTTATATAATAACTTTTAATCATATATATGTCTATATATTATATATAATAATCACATATATTTTTAAAAACAGATCTCTTACACATTCAGCCAGCACCAAACAATGGAACTCACGGAAGTCTAAACCATCTTTTGAAGCTACCTTTCCATATTCCATCACACCCCAAAGAAGTGTCGATTTTGCATACTTGCCCCTTGGTTAATACAAAGCCCACAGATAATTTAAAATGTTCATGTGCTTCACTAGATCAGGTAAGAGATACTAACAATAACCACAAATTACTTACACTTTAAAGTTTATAAAACCTTTTCCTCAAAATAAGCCTATGAGGTAGGTGATACAAGTAGAGATGAGGAAATTCAGGTTCAGAATAGTTGAGTAATTTGTTTAGGATTATATAACATGTAAGTTCCTGAACCAGAACACAAGACCATATTTTCCAATGTCATTTCCAGTATTCTTTTCATCTTACTGCAATGTGGGTAGAGATCTTTAATGAAGGTCATCTAATCCATGATCCTATTTTAGGTAGGCTATTCCACATTATGTTCAAAGGATAGAATTGGAGACCTACTCTTTTTAAGTCAACTTGACCAGAACACAATACCTCTCATTTTAAAATTAAATTTATATTCTTCCATGTTTTTATAATTTTGCTTTTTGCAAAGTTTTCTTGAGTGTCATAGGAAATATGTGACAGGGCAGGAAGCTTGATGTAGTCAGTAAAAGGCTGGACTTGGAATTAAGAAAACCTGGATTTAAATCCAAACTGACACCTGTTGGCTCTGTTACCTGAAGCAAGTCATTTAGGTCTGTCAGTGCTCTAGGCAATTTTCTAAGACCATAAATTGTGGAAACAGTGCTGGTTTGCCTTGATAGGGGAAGACCCTATACTGATGAAAAAACGGATTCAGTAAAAAAAGAAAAAAATATAGCTATAGATTTGATTTGACAAAGTTTAAGAACATTAATTTTCATATGTCCAATTAAAAGCAGTAAACATTTTTTATCATAAAT
Source organism: Myrmecobius fasciatus (assembly GCA_023553655.1). NCBI lineage: Eukaryota > Metazoa > Chordata > Mammalia > Dasyuromorphia > Myrmecobiidae > Myrmecobius > Myrmecobius fasciatus. Next base: position 514,097 of record JAJPUD010000492.1, read on the forward strand.
GAAATTATCTTGTATTTGAATTTTCAAGTACTGTCCAAAGAAATTCTATTTTATTTAATTAAATTTATTTAATTGGATATCTACATTTTACTTCATTCCTGTTATCTTAGGACCAAGGAACAAACCATGAACATTGTAACACCTTTCTTTTCACTGATGTCCTATTTGAGGGACCATTTTTCAATGCACATCATTCTGGCTGTTATTTGAAGATGGCCAATAGTCATAGCAAAGAAACTTTTAGTTGTGACAAAATTGTCAGGTATAAAAAGGATAAGAAAAATCTTTGTTTTTAAATAGACTAATTTATAGAGTGACTAGAAATACTCATCCTCCTTTTAACCCAAGAAAATCTCTTATTTCATTGTCATTTATTTCATTATTTTACAGGATGCTGAGATAGCGAAGAATCAAAATCTAAATCTCACAGCAAAAGAAGGTAGGCCAATAGAAAACAGAAAAGGCTAATTTAATAACCACAACATAGAAGTGGTTTTTTTTGTTTGTTTGTTTGTTTCTATTGTTTGGATTTTATCTGAGCAGTAATAACCACCCATAATCAACAGTTGCCTGGTTGTTGATCAAAATTTGTCTCCCTTCCCTCTCTCCCTCTGTCCCTCTCTCCATCTCTCCCTCTCTCCCTCTCTCTCCTTCTCTCTCTCTCTCTGTGTCTCCCTCTCTCTCCCTCCCTCTTCCTCTCTCCCTCTCCCCCTCCCCTCCCTCTTTTCCTCCCTCTCTCCCTCTCCCTCTCCCCCTCCCCCTCTCTCTTGCTCTTCTCCTTTCCCCCTCCCTCTTCCTCTCCCCCTCCCCCTCCCTCTTCCCCCTTGTCCCCCTGTCCCCCTCCCCCTCCCTTTCCCTCTCTTCCCCTGTCCCCCTCCCTCTCTTCTCCCTCTCCTTTTCTTCCCTTCCTTCTCTCCCCTTTCCCCTTCCTCTCCCTCTCTCCCCCTCCCCCTCCCTCTCTCCCCCTCCCTCTCCCTCTCTCCCCCTCCCTCTCCCTCTCTCCGCCTCCCTCTCTCCCCCTCCCTCTCCCTCTCTCCCCCTCCCTCTCTCCCCCTCCCTCTCTCCCCCTCCCTCTC
>JAJPUD010000492.1:525803-540603 GCA_023553655.1 Myrmecobius fasciatus
TTCCTTCCTTCCTTCCTTCCTTCCTTCTCTTCTTCCCTTCCTTCCTTTCTTTTTTTCTTTCCCTTTCTTCCTTCTCTTCTCTCTTTTTCTTTCTTTTTCTCTATGTCCCTTCTTTCCTTTCTCCATAGCTCTCTCTCTCTCTCTCTCTCTTTCTCTCTCTCTCTCTTTCTCTTTTCTTTCCTGCCCAAAGGAAAGTGAATTTTAATGCCTTAAACCAAAATCACTCTGGCTTTCATTAATTGTACAACTATAGGTCTTGACCTAAGCCCACAGGGTCATTGTTTGGGCTCTAAGTGGCTCACAGTAATTATAAATGCCATTGTTTCTGTTTTGACCAAAAACGCTGAGGGTCTTCCCCTCCCAGATTAATTTTTTTTTGACTTGGTAAAAGAGATCATTTTCTGCCTCATTTCTTATCTAGCCTTAATTATAGAATGGATGTTGCCTCAGTCAAACTGAGAGCTGGGAAGGACTTTAGCTTAAAAAATTTTCCCATTGCATCCAAGGCCATCTCTATTTATCTTGATCTTTATCCTGCCACTGGACCCAGATGTCTCTGAAGAAGAAAATGAAGCTGTTGACTTTGCATAGTCCTCTTAAATCCAATTCATTTGTATGTCACAGCATCACTTTCCTGTAGTCACAGTCCTCTTCCAAAACAAAGGACAAAGGACAAACAACCACAATCATTTCATTTGATCCTCAGCACTATCATCTTGTGAAGCAGATATTTTATCCCTCTTTGACATTTGAAGGAACTGAGGCAGATAAAGATTAGATGACTTACACAGGGTCACAGAATCCAAGGTAGGATTCAAACTCAGTTCTTTACTAAAGACCAATTGTTCTATCTACTGTGTTACCTAGCTGCCCTGTGACTAGATATGGAGGTCACAAGTTTTTCTTAGTCTTAACCCAGTTACATGTGGCTTTAATTTGGCAGACAATAAATCTGCATTTATAAAGCTGATGGAAAATCCAGGATTCTTTAGATAGCACTGGAAACTAGACAGTAGTCTAGCTGAAAGCTGTCTCTCATACCTCTCAAAGCTGATTCAGGATATTTGTGTTTGTTTGAGGGAAGAGTAGAAAAGCAAATATTTTGCTCAATGACCTAGCCTCAGTGTCTCAAACTTGCTTAACTCAAATTTCAATCTAATTTCTATATCCAGCTACTTTAGTTATTTTATATATGAAATAATCTTTAAAAAAATTTCTTATAGAAGTGAACAAGTTAAATTGCAAATAATAAACACATGAGATAATATGATACAGTGGTTTTACAATGAAAAAACCTGCATTCAAATCCCTGCCTCTAATACTTTACTGTGTGACCCTGGGAAATTTGATTTTTATTTGTAAAATTTTATTTGTTTTATTTGTAAAATTAAGAGTTTGGATCAGATTGTCTAATTACCTATTAACTTTGGATCTTATGAATCTATAAATACACACACATATTCTACAATTCTCCAATTTGTAGAGTTATCTAATGCTTTGTCATTTATATTTTTAAGTATTATTAGCTTAAAACTATTCTAAGGCTTTTGGATCATCACATAATATCCTTACAACAACCTTGTAAGCAGGTCGTTCAAATGCTATTTTGTTTTTAGAAGCAATTTTAGAATTTAGCTTTTAGAAGAATTGGAGCCCTAGAGATATTAAGATATTAAAGTATGATTTTGTGGTTTATTGAAGGTCATATAACTTGTAAATTGTCATGTTTATAACTGAATGGATCACTATAGACCTAATAATAATAATAGCATTTCTATAGCTTTCCATACATTCTTATTTTATTTTCATAATAGTCCCACGAGGTATCATCCCTATTTTACAAACTGGGTAACTGAGGAAGACAGAACTTAAGTTACTTGCCTATGGTTGCATAGCTCCTATGTGAGATAGGAGTTGAATTTAGATCTTCCTGACCCCAGGTCCATCCACTAGGTCACCTAGTCTCACCAGAATAGAGTATAGTTCTTCAGCTCTTACCTTTTTTATTCTGGACACTGTGCCTTTCATAATGTAATAATCTGTAAGAGCATTAATGTGTTTGGCTGCCTTATCAGACATTTAATGTATATTGAGCTTGCACTGTAATAAAATTCCTATATATATTTAAACTAGAAATATTTTATAGCTAGCTTTCCCCATATTTCATGTATGGGGCTTATGTTTGGATCTCAAATATAGATATTTACATTGATCCCCATTCAATGTTGTATCATTTGATTTGGTCATTATACTAATCTAGCAAGTCTTTTTGTAGCCTATCATTTGACTTCTTAGCCATCTTTCTATGCTTTGTATCACCTGTAAATTTGACATACATGCCATCTATGGCTTCATCCAATTTTTTGGTAAAAATCCTCAACAGCAGCACAGCTCTCTGAGAGCACTTTCTTGGAGAACCACTCCAAATAGACACCTGGCCTATTAATTTCTTGTTATGTTCCAGTACTATTCATTTTTCAAGATCATCATCAACAATACAGCAAATACATCTGGTTCTTTGAATACTCTAGTACGGTGGGGACAAACTCAAGTAGAAATAGAATGGGAGAGATTCAGTCTCTAATAATAATCTATGGAATGCATATTGATTTAGAAATATGCATATGAACAATTTTTTATTATATTTAAAATTTTTATTTTGTTAAATATTTCCCAATTACATTTTAATCTTATTCAAACCCACTTGGGAGTATTGTGGGTTGGCATGCAGCCTGACAGCCACAGGTCTGATAAGATAGCTCTAGGATGTACTTCATCTGGGCCTACTGACTTGAATTCACTGAGGAGAGCTAGATATTGCCTGTACATTTCATTTATCTTGAATTTCCATACCCTGCTAACCATTCATGTCTAGCCTTTTTTATTTCTTTGGAAAAAATAAAATAGAAGCAATTTTGGAGTTTAGTCAGTCACTTACCTAGTATTTATTAAGCACTATTAATTAAGTATTAATAAATTAAGTATTTACTATGCACTAGATACTGTGCTAAATTCTGGGGATTCAAAGAAAGGCAAAAATAGTCCCTGTTCTCAAGGAGTTCATGGTTTAATGAGGAAAGACAACAACAAGTAACTTGATACAAACAAGATATATACAAAATAAATTGGGGATAGTTTCATAAAGAGGAGGGAACTAAGATGAAGAGGGACTAAAAGGCTTCTTGCAGAAAGTGAGATTTTATCTGAGACTTGAAGGAATCTAGGAATCGTCTACCAAAGGTAAAGTTGAGCAGTTAGAGCATTTCAAGAATGTGGTTCGGTTATTCATGTCATGTCTGACTCTATCCATGAGTTATAGTCCATGGGATTTTCTTAGCAAAGACCCTGGAATGATTTCCCATTTCTTTTTCTGGCTCATTTAACAGATGAGGAAACTGAGGCAAATAGAATTAAGTGAATTGCCCAGAATCACACATCTAGTAAGTGTGAACTCTTGACTCCATGCTCAGTGCTTTTTTCACTATCTTGCAGCCCTGTGTCTAAGGCTAGAGAACAGCTAATAAAAACTCTCAGAGTATATTGATGGAATGTCATATGTAAGGAATAGTGAGTAGTTCATTGTTACTGGGTCTCATAGTGTGTGGAAGGTAGTAAGGTGTAGGAAAGCTGTAATGATAGGAAGATGCTGTGTTATAAAGAGCTGAGTTGATGATGAATTGGAGTGGGATGACACTTGAGACAGGAAGACCAACTAACAGGTGTGAAGTGAAGAGAGCCTGAACTAGGGTGATTATAATGATAAAAGGCTATGGGACTTACTGATTAGAAAGATTTGTGAAGTTAGAAATGATAGGACTTTGGCAACAGCTTGGATATGGGAGGTGAGAGAATGAGATGTCAAGGTAGATACCTTGGTTGTACACGGGTAATTGAGAGAATGACGGTTATCTCAACAGTAATAGAGAAGTTAGGGGGAAAAAAGGTTTTTTGGGGGGGGCCTGGTAGATTTCAGAAATATTTTAAGTAGAGATGTTTAATATGAATCTATTAGTTTGAAATATTTAATAGGCAATTGAAGATGAGAACTGAATAGTTCTGTTATTATTTGATCCAGGAGAACAAGAATTCTAGACTTCTTTGATCCTTTCTTTGCTCTTTACCCCCAACATAACTTTTTTATTATTATTTTTAATATAAAAATTTTTTTTGCAACAGATTTTTTTATTAAAGCTTTTTATTTGCATAACATATGTATGGGTAGTTCCTCAACATTGATCCTTACAAAGCTTTCCAATACAAATTTTACCCCCAGTCCCCTCCCCTCCCCTAGATGGCAGGAAGTCCACTACATGTTAATTATATTAAAATACTTGACAAGTCGAATATATGCATACATATTTCCATACTTATCTTGCTGTGCAAGAACAATTGTATCTACATGAACAAAAAATATCTGAGAAAGGAAACACAATGCAAGCAAACATCGATAGAGAGTATGAGAATGTTATGTTGTGGTCCACATCTCATATCCCTCTCTCTGGATGTATATGGCTTTCTTCAGTGAACACTTGGAAGTGGTTTGAGACATTTCTTTGTTGAAGAGAGCCCTGTCCATCAGAATTGATCATCATATAGTATTGAGATTTTTTTTTTAAAACGCATTTTGTTCTGCTGATGCTATTAGTATTTGTTGTCAGGTTAAACTCCTTCAATAAAACATTTAGCATTTCTAAACACTCCTCTTTTGCACTCGTTCTCATTTTGACTTTGCTATTATCTCCTATACTCCTCTTTCATAAATAGGAATTTGTGATGAGTGCCTTGTACATGTGCATTGTCTTCTTTAGGTGGATCCCCCTTTTCCTAATTAGAATAATTTCTGCTTTTGTCTTCAGAATTTCATTTTTTTAAACTTCCTTTGCCTTTTATACTCTTAAGATAGCCCCCCCAGCCCCTCCTCCCATGTCTTGAAGTTAGAAACATTACCTTTCAGTGTTTTTTACTTATGAAAAATATGGTATTTTTCCTTTAGAAAGAGGAAGCATGGCATAGTAGATACTGAGCTGCATTGCACGAATTGTTGTTGTTGTTCAATCCTTTTCAGTCATGACTGACTCTTTGTGACCCTATTTGGGGTTTTCTTGGAAAAGATAGTGAAGTGGTTTGCCATTTCCTTCTCCACTGCACAAAGTAAGTGCCTGATAAATGTGCTTGGAATGGTAAATGACATGAAGTAAAATTATTTTTCTAGAGGGTTTTCAAGAGGCCAATCCAACATTTCCCAGTGATGTACCCCAGGAAATCAGTATGAATTGAATGTCTCAGCTTCAGGTCCTCACTCTTCATACAAATGCCAAAGGAGTTTTTTTTTTTCTTTTCTGTCTACCCAGGGGTGACTCGATTATTCTCATGATAGGAACCTGAAGGAAATACTACAAATCTAGATAATTTAACAAGATTTTTGCTTTAGCTTAAAAAATACATTTTTTTGGGGGGGGGTGGTAGAAAATTTTTAAGCTAAAACAAGAACAAAAAAAGTTGATGAGACCTACAGAATTCTGTGAAAGTAAGTCTGATTTGCCTTAATTTTTGGGGCTTTTCTGAATCTAGCTGATGAAACTATTCTGTATAATGATAATAGATGGGATATTGTCAAAATCCCCATGAACATATTCAAATATTAAAAGGTTGAAAAAAAGAGTAAAGTATTAGTTAATACTCACCCATACATGATGATGTAGGTAGGTTAGGTTCTGTGTTTGGTTTAATATCCCATTGGAGTATTATAGAAGTCAAATTAGATACCCACAGGACTTATTAGCACAGTACCTGAAATATTGTAGGTATTTAATAAATGCTTATTGATAAACTGTGAACTTCAAAGCACTAAATAAATATAGGAATGGACCTGTGATTTCATTAGAAACTATAGGTCAGTTTAATATAATAATGTAATATATTAATTAGCACTAATAATCAAAACCAACCAATAAATTTAATTCATATCTACAATGATATAATATTACTATATTTCTAATGCTTATTGATCAACAATATTTAAAAATATAGATAGTAGAACTTGCAAAGTACTCTATAGTCAAGCATACTTCTTTATAAAGGAGGAAACTGAGGCTTAGTTCTGTGCTCTTTCTGCTTTGTCCCTCTGTTTTTAATATTTCTATTTTCATTAAGAGTTCAATAATAATCTTGGGATCAACAAGGTCTTGGTTCAAGTTCTCCCTCTGCTAATTATGTGCTGAGTCATCATGGTGGTGTCATTTAATCTTTTAAGTATTTCAGATAACTTTTTATCACTGAGCTACTAATGAGTTATGGATCTGTATCAGTAGAGAATGTTTCCATAGCAATAATGTCCCCTGTATTTTTGAAATTATAGTTCTAGAGTAGTCCCTCATTTTTCTAAAAACAAAACAAATGAAAACAAAACAAACAAAAAAGAGCACAATTCTTTTAAGTCAGAAATTCTTATTGGATACTTGTGATGGGCTGAAATCTGTTTTGGAAATTTGAGTAGATTTATAAATGAAATTGTAGGAATGGTCTCTGCTCACAAGGAATTTACAATTTAACAATAAAGTCTATATATGCAAATTGCAAAAGCCAATAATTAGATATACAATTAAGGACAGCTACTCTGTAGACAAAAAACAGTGTATATTTCAAGACCAGTATAATGTTCACATCTGCATTTAAAACATATTTAATTTTTAATTCATTGTATAAAATGAAATCATTTGTCAATATTTGCCTCTCATATGAATGTAAATCCATTCTTCTAAGTTACTGAGTTTTAGAGATTCTGTATTCTGGTCTGCAAATTTCCTTTGGTTTGTGCACCCTCCTTTTTTTTCCTGTGTGGCAGGCTTACTATCACGGGTGTTTCCAACCAGGAGCAAACCACGGGGAGGAAAACACTGCAGAAAACATCTGTTTCCATTACTTCTGTAGAGTTGATTCATTATGAAAATAGGAAAAGGTTAAATGAAAAACATTTTAGGGAAGTCACAAACCATATAAGGTATAGACATAGCCACAACTGTGGGTGTAATTTTTTTTTTCTCTTCTCTTCTTTTTCCTTTTAACAGGGAGACACATCGCCTCTTCCTCCCACTATTCCAGACTGTCTGCGGGCTGATGTTAGGATTTCTCCTTCTCAGAGCCAAAATTGTTCCATCTATCCAACTGAAAAGAATATCACCCACGGCTTCCTCTACCCTCCTAGTTAGTATGACTCTTTTTAGCACGGCAGCTTCGAAAGCCTTCATCAGCTGGATGTGGGCATGTGCTTAAACATACACCCCAAACCAAAACAACCTTCTTAGGTTAAGCAGCCTGCACAGGAGGAGGCATCCAGTGGCTGTGTGCTGACCAGAGGCAACACAACAACTGTAATAAAGACTAATAAATTTTGCAATGTGAGCCACAGGTCATCTGTAATTTTACCCAGATGTTTAGAGAGTTCATCAGGTTTAAGTTTAAATTTAAAACAAAATTCTCTGGTGAGAGATGGACATCTAAAAAAGTATATTTTTCTTGCTGCTACTACCCAAATGTAGCTTGTATTAAAAACAGAGCTATCTCTCTAAAGAATTCAGGCCAGAGGCTGAAGGCTTTTGTTCACAAGGCAACATATCAAGCCATTTAATATTGGTGGAATTAGATAGTTATAACAATCCTTAAAATATATATTTTTGATCTCTCTGAAAATCTGGAAAAGCCAGTATATTTTTCTGAAGTTTGAATTTATGTCTTGTTGAATAGGGAACATTATTCCTACTGAGGTTCCCTTGAAATTTCCTGTAATTTCAAGATCTGGCTAGTTGCTCTTCTGGTATTTTGATACTTCTAATATTTTTAGCCACAACCAGAAAAGAAGTTGATAGATGTTCATTCAGACTTTTCAAAAAGAGGAAAGTGATCATAATAAAAATATTAGCAATATGCTGCTCTAAAATATGTAAATAGTATCAAAGGTAGATAAATTCTAGGTCAGTAAAATTAATTTTTGGAACAATATAGAATGTATTATTAAATAAATGGTTTGGGAAGGCTTTAAGTAAGCAGGTAGGTGGTATAGTGGCTAATCCTGGTAGATAGATCTGAGTTTAATTTAGGCATCATACATCTGTGAACAATGTGACTCTGGGTAACGTCCTTTAGTGCCTCAGTTTCTCCAGGTGTAAAATAAGAATATTAATAATACCTACTTCACATTGCTGTTGTGAGAATAAAGTGTAATGTGTTTTGTGAAATTGAAAATACTACATAAATACTACATATTATTCTTATAAGTAGCAAGATGGTACAGTTCAGAGATTTGGAAATGGAAGTGAACTTAGAAGACATTGAGTCCACCCTATTCATTTTGCAAATGAGGAAATTGAGGCACATAGTAAATGATTTGCCAAGAATCACATAGCTAGTAAGATCTAGTTTTCGACTCTGAATCAAATGTTCTATTTATTATGTAATGCTATCCCTATCTTTGCCCATCTTAATCCTAAAAAAAAAAAAAAGATTTGGATAGAGGCTTAGATGACATCTATATCAAATTTCTAGATGTCATATAGATGAAAAGAGTAGTTTATAGTCTAGTTCCAAAAACATCTCAACAGACTAGAATAAAGGGCTGAAGTTAATAAAATTTAATAATGATAAATGTAAAATTCTATTTTTATATCTAAAATACTGGCTATGAGTGCAGAATGGAAAATATTTTGCTGGAAAAAATGTGTGGAAAAGATCTGGAGTTTTTAGTATATTACAAGTTCAGTATTCATTAGTGTGACATAGTCATCAAAAAAGTAAATGTGATAGTTCATTCTTTACACCATATGGTTCAGAATAAGGGAGCTAATGGTACTATTGTACTATGTTCTGATCATACTACATCTAGCTGTCTGGTAAAGTGAATTATTAAATTAAATTATTATTGAATTATTAAATTAAACCTTTATATTTCAGAAATCAGTAAAAGTTATAAATCAAGACCTGATTATTATTTGTTGATTATCTAGATTTAAGAAAATGGCATAGAAAATATCAACACTTTGTATTAAAATTAAACATGTGTCATGCAACTAGATATTAAACATTTACCAGCATACCCCTGCATGAACTCCATCCTTAACTTTCAAGGATAAATTTCACTGTAGTAGGGAAAGACTTCAGGGTAACCACTTTAATTGGTTGTGACTTCACAGTGATTGGTTCAATGCAAGTCAACAGCTAAGCTAGCCAGTTACATGGGATACAGGAATTCTAGAGATCCTTCAAGAGAGTCCTCTTTTGTTTTCTACCCATCCTGGTCCAGTACAAGGAAAAGGTCTGAGGTAGATGACTGTGGATGGGAAATGTGCACTGTTGCCCTGGAAATGCTGCAGCAATAATGGATAGTACTCAATTTTCTGTTTGGTATTTAGTATCTCCCTTAGTGCCTCAAAATTAAGAGGCTGAAGTTGGGCTGATTGAGGGGAGGGAGTAATAATAATTTGTCCCTTTTCCCATGATTGTGAGAATTTATGATTGACAGCAAGTGACTGTTTTTGCCCTTCTTTCTATTCCTATCTCCTTGGATAGTGCCTGGGACCTAGCAGGTGCTTAATAACTTGCTGCTTGCTGACTTGACTTGATTATTTTCATCAATAACCAGAACAGGTTTTTATTGTTTTTGTTTTTGTTTTTTTCCCCCCCAGTGTTCAACAAGACAGCTGATGGACAATATGATGCTTTACTTACAAGCAATTTGGTTCCTACTTATGAAGCATTTAAACGTAAGTTCAAGAGTTGAGACTGTGATATTAAGACTAACGATGGGGATCCTTGGGATTTCAGGGGAAATCTCACTATTGCACAACTGGCATTATTTCCTTTTGGTATAAATAGAATTCTTAATAGTAAACATGGGATACCTTTTTAAAATGTCTTGAATTACTTTGGGACTACTTACTTGCTAAACTTCTTAGACCATTATGCTCATATTTAATTGAACAATAAAGAAACTGCTCATTCACAAACAAAAAGTCATTGCATTTCCTTGAAAGCAAATTTAAGTGCTAATCCTTAGATCTCCCTTCTATATTCTGGTCCTCTATAATGAACTAACATTGCTAACTAAGTCTCAGGGAGAAGTCTGGAAGTGCTCCTCTCTACTTTCCAGATAGTCTATCTCCCTTCCTCACCAAAAAAAAAAAAAAAAAAAAAAAAATCATTTCATTGTTCAAAATTCAAAGTAAATAGGGGCAGCTAGGTGATACAGTATATAGAGTGCCAGGCCTGGAATCAGAAGAGTAAGGTCAAATTTGGCCTCAAATACTTACTAGCTTTGTGATGGGACTTCTGTTTGTCTCAGTTTCCTCAACTGTAAGAATGGTACCTATCTGACAAGGTTGTTGTGAGGATCAAATGAAAAAATGTTTGTGAAGTGCTTAACACAATATTTGCCATATAGTAAATGCTATTTAGATGTGAATTATTATTATTTATTGCTAAGTGTTTTTTTTTTCCTTGGGGAGGATATCCAAATATGTTATTTTATCAATTTAGGGAATTTCCAGGATAGAAACTCTTTCCAGTGATATAGAGGAGTAGAGATTAGCCACTTATTCTGTAATTTTAGACCAGATTCATAGATCCCTTAAAGAGTCTTTATACAGATATCAGGGAATAGATTTCCACTTGTGTAGGAAAAAAATAACATCTTTATATTGAGTTTCTTTTTATAATCCTTGTATTTTGCTTTATATATCTGAAAACATTCTTCTGAGAAAGGGTCATAAGCTTCATCATGCCTCCAAAGGGGTCCATGACTTAAAAAAAAGTTAGGATAGTTCCTTTAGATCTTAGAGACCTGCTGGGAGTACAGAGAGGCTATGACTGCCCCTAATCACACAGATGTTCTGGGCAGAGACAAAACTTATGCTTCTGGAACTCCAATACTGGTTTTCTATCTGATGAAAAACTATTTCCAAATGCAGTATAAAAGAACAAAATGCAGATTGTAAAAATATACAATATCTTGGCAAACATTGAAATAGAGGTTTTAAAATGATATTACATTTATTATTTTAAAAATAATTTTCTATCATAGAAAAGATGATTTTATGTGCAATAGCATACACAATTTTTGTGGTCTAATCCTTTTATTATCAGAAATGTGGGACTACTTCCACCGTGTTCTGCTTGTGAAATATGCTGCAGAAAGAAATGGAGTGAATGTGATTAGTGGACCAGTGTTTGATTATAACTATGATGGACATTCTGATGAGCCCCATGAAATTACAGAGTAAGTAAGAACTTTTCATTCATGGAATTGTGACAGTCATATAGAAATTTTAAAAATCAAACATTGTGTCAATAAATGGTATACAATGTAATGAAGTAGAAAGAGTGTGGGAAAGATTCAGAATCAGAAATTGTTTAGAAAACAGTTCAGCAAAATTAGTCAAAACACTGAAAAAGTCTGACATTAAATACAGTGTTCTATACTCTTGTCCCTGTGCATGAGTAGAGTAACTTTCTTCATCAAAATTGCTCCATACTAATGAAATCATTGGTCCCATCAAAAAAAAAAAATCCATCTAGGTATCATCCAAATAATCATTAGTGTGGGAAACCATATACAGAGATTGCAAGTTGTTTTGAGTCACACAGTTTTAAAGTATTGCGTTTGAATCCAAGCTTTCCTTATTCTAATCCCAGAATTCTAATCTGGAATGCCATACTACCTCTATTCACTGTTGTGAAATAGGTAATGTAGGTGGTAACTTCCTTTTAATAATAAGGAAATTGTGGCACAAAATAGAAATGAGACTTTAAGTTCAGGTGTCCTGCTTCCTAGTCAAATGTTCCTTTCAGCAGACCACATTGTTCTCTATCAATTCATTTATTATATTAAATTCAGAATTTTATAATTTAGAGATTCTAGTGAAATTTTTGATTATGATTGTTAAAATCTAGAAAAGTGATTAGATAACTGCTTGTCCAGAACATTTTCTTTTCCTTTTGTTCATTTGTTTCAGTCATGTCCAATTCTTTGCAAACCCATTTGGGATTTTCTTGGCAAAAATACTGAAAGGATTTGCCATTTCCTTCTCCAGCTCATTTTACAGATGAGAAAACTGAGGCAAAAAGGGTTAAGTGACTCACTCAGGATCACATAGTTAATAAATGTTTGAGGCTGGATTTGAAGTCAGGTCTTCTAACCCCAGGCCTGGTGTTCTATGCTGCCCAGCTGCCCTCAATCTTCTTTAACAATTTGATATCTTTCTTAGAAATCAAGGGCTTTTATAAGACTAATACTAAATATATTTTTTTAAAAGGTTTATAAGCAATACTGACATTCCCATCCCAACTCATTACTTCGTGGTGCTGAGTAGCTGCAAAAACCAGACTTATACTCCACTGAACTGTGTTGGGTCCTTGGATGTCTTGCCCTTTATCATTCCTCATCGAGCTACCAACATAGAAAGCTGTCCTGTGAGTACATTTTGTAACCAGTGTGTTGTCTGCTTTGTTATTGTCCTGGCTGGAAGGTGGTCACTGCTTCCTTTACACAAGGACATTGGAAATTGGGATATGCTGTGATCTAATACATGCAGTATCTGATAGGGACATCATATTGTAGGGAGAGGTAGCAAGCTAGGAATCTCTTCAGAGGTGGCAGATTTTCTTAAGGACCCTTGGGATATTATATTATTTTATTTTATTTTTTTGCTTTTTGCTGAGGCAATTGAGGTTAAGTGACTTGCCCAGGGTCACACAGCTAGGGAATGTTAAGTGTCTGAGACCAGATTTGAACTCAGGTCCTCCTGACTTCAGGGCTGGTGCTCTATCCACTGCACCACCTAGCTGCCCCTAGGGGAGATCCCTTTTACACTCTCTCCCTGATCATTTTAGCTTTCTTTCAAGTCCAGGGTGGTACTTAAGAGTAGAATGAAAAGTGAACCAGCGTGTGAATAGTGCTGGCTTATATAATTGTATTGTACCTATAGTAATGTTACATTTGAAAATTAGGACAAAGTGAGAGATGATGATCTGAGCTTGATCAATTTATTAATTAAGCTAGCAGTAACCAATAAATTGAGTCAGTGGTCTCTCTCAGCGACCAAAGGTAGGACTCACCAACCTTAATAAAGTTTTTTGAGGAATACAGAGTTGGATAATTGGAGAAGACAATACTGTTGGTTACAGGGTGGGCAGCATCAGGGGGTGGAGATAACATGATTGGTTATTTTAAAGAAAGTTAGCACATCCTTGTGGGGCTAGTGATCACACCTCCCTGATAATTAAAAAATGTTAATTCTTTTTATGGGATCCATCAGCATCTTATAAACCTAAATAAGCAGACTCCTTAGTGCCTAAAAAGGTTTGTTAGGGAGATAAGACCCAAATATAGGTAAAGATGGACAATATATCGTGTGGAAATGAGAAATTGAGAGACTAAACAAATAAAAATTAATGAAGTATCTTAGGACAAAGCTTCTTAAACTGTGGTTCACAACCTCATGTGAGGTCACATTACTGAATGTAGGAATCATGAAATTATGATTTATTATCAGCAAATGTTTAATATGTATACCTATATTATATACTTATATATTCAGGACATACATAAAAATTTCTTAGGAGTAAAAATGTCCCAGAGGATGCTGGCATGAAAGATAACAATCTTTCATTTAAAGCAACTTTACACAAGCTTACCTGGATTCCTGACATCAAGTAAGTCAGATAGATGCAGACCCAGCTGGATTCTTGAGCTTAACTCAAGCCAGGTGGTTGTAAACCTAATTATAAAGTTAATACAACATAAAATCAATTGTAGTGTAGAGTCAATACAGAAGAAATTTGATCTTTTTACAGTAAGTATAGATTAGCCAAAGTTAGAGGAAAACTAAGAGCCCAGTTGCTTGAAGGGTATCTTCAATGAGGTCATTCAATCAGTTGTCAAGCATTAATTAATTAATTTATTTTTCTAGTAAATTTATTTATTAATTTTTTAATACATATTGCTTTATGAATCATGTTGGGAGAGAAAAATCTGAGCAAAAGGAAAAAAAATTGGGAGAGATTTAAAAAAAAAAAAAAAAACCCTGAAAAAACAAGTGAACATAGAATGTGTTGATTTACGTTCAGTTTCCTTAGTTTTTTTTTTTTTTTTTTTCTGGATGTGGATGGCATTTTCTGTCCAAAATCTATTGGGATTATTTTAGATCACTGAACCACTGAGAAGAACAAAGTCTTTCATAGTTGATCATCACATATTCTTGCTCTTATTGCATACAATGTATTCCTAGTTCTGTTTGTTTCATTCAGCATCAGTTCATGTAAATTTTTCCAGGCCTTTCTAAAACCAGTTTGTTCATCATTTTTTATAGAACAATAATATTCCATTATCTTTGTATTTCACAATTTATTCAGCCGTTCCCCAGTTGATGGGCTTCTACTCATTTTCCAATTCTTTGCTACCACAAAAAGATCTGCTATAAACATTTTTGCACATGTGGGTCCTTTTCCCTCCTTTATGATTTCCTTGGGATACAGACTTAATAGTGGTACTGCTGGGTCAAAGGATATGCAAATCATCAAGTATTTATCAGTGCTTGTATATGCCAGGCACTTTGCTAAATGCTGGGGATACAGAGAAAGGTTTTTAAAAAAAGTTTTTAAAAAAGCAAACAATAAAACAACTCCTAACTTGAAAAAGTTTACATTCTAATGTGGGAGATAATATACAAAACAATTATGTGCAAGATACACACACAGAGTGGGGGGAGAGAGAGAGAGAGAGAGAGAGAGAGAGAGAGAGAGAGAGAGAGAG
>JAJPUD010000492.1:540613-567737 GCA_023553655.1 Myrmecobius fasciatus
GAGAGAGAGAGAGAGAGAGAGAGAGAGAGAGAGAGAGAGAGAGAGAGAGAGAGAGAGAGAGAGAGAAGACAAAAAGAGGCAGGAGAGAGAGACACACACACACACACAGAAACTGGAGATAATCTCGAGGGAAGACACTAGGAAAGGGCTTATTGTAGGAAGTAGGATTTTAACTGACACTTTTCAGAAGCCAAGGAAGCTAGGAAGCAGAAGAAAAGAGAGAAAGCATTCTCTTCTTTGGGGATAGTCAGCAAAAATGCCCAGAGACTGGAGATGGAATATCTTATGTGAGGAACAGACAGAAGGTTCAGAGCAGTGAATCTTTGTATATGTGGAGGAAAACAAAGTATGAAAAGACTGAAAAGGATAGAAAGAGACTAGGTTATATAAGGGCTTATTTTTGATCCTGAGTAACAGTGAGCTAATAAAGTTAGTATGCGTGTGTGTGTTTGTGTCTGTGTGTCAGATTGTGTGTGTGTATGTGTGTGTGTGTGAGACAGAGACAGAGAGACAAAGATAGAGAGACAGAGAGAGATAGACAGGGAGACAGAGACAGAGAGACAGAAAGAGGGAGACAGAGACAGAAAGAGGAGAGAGAAAAAGAAACAGAGAGGAGAGAAAGAGACTGAGACAGAGAGACAGAGACAGACAAGAGAGAGAGAAAAAAGAGAGAGACAGAGACAGGAGAGACAGAGAGAGGCAGAGAGAGGAGAGACAGAGACAGAGAGAGGAGAGAGAGAGAGAGAGAGAGAGAGAGAGAGAGAAAGAGAAGAGAGAGAAAAAGAGAGAGAGAGACAAAGAGAGAGTGAGAGAGAGGAGAGAGAAAGAGGAGGAAAGTCAGACCTATTCTTTAGGAACAGCTAAGCAGAAGCTCTTCTAGAGTGGGGAAGGACATATGACAGACCAGCCAGCAGGGTATTGCATAGTTCAGATATGAGGTGATGAGGGCCTGTACCTGGTAGTGGGAGATTAAGAAGAGAGGTATAAGGACCAAGTAATTCAGTAACCTCTTCAGAGGGGCCAGGTTTCCCTTGGGACGGTTTGTCTTGCAGGACATACAGATAGCTGCCTGTTTTTTCTTCGGCACCCACCAGAATCTGAGTAAATAAAGTGGCTGAGCAGGCCTGTATAAACTCCACCCTCCATTGTATGTTCTACCAGAGTAAGGTGTAGAGAAAGACTTCCTAGGCTATCTGTTAGCCAAATTCTCATAGGATCCTTAGGGAATCCACTTATTTTTATTTCCAGAGAGTTCATAATTAAGGTGCCAGAAGGAATTGGAGATGGTTCCAGGGTTATCCATTGTTTTTCCAGTTCCTTACCTAACCAAGGTTGATGACAGCATATTTATTACACAATACTTTTTCCCTTGGGGTTTATTTTGGATTGTAGGTCCTATATGGTCCTATGATAACTTCTTCCTTGTTCCCAATTTTTCTCTTTAATGAGCCATTCTATCGATTTGTTCTACACTGTGGAAGGTTCTTATTGTTCATTATGCCATTGTCTGAATTGCCCTGTCTGTGGCCCTATAAATATATATATATATATATATATATATATATATATAACCCACACTGATCTTGATTCTGGAATTATTATAGATATTTGAAGAATGGGTAAAGTTTTATATTTTTTAAACTTAAATTTTTTGTATCATCACTCTTCAGCACCGCACTTTGCAAATAGATGTTTAATAAATATTTGTTAACTTGAATCAGATGTGTATGTAAAACACTTGACTTTTGATTGCAAATTCTAAGAAGGAAATAAGCAAAGAGAAAGAAAGAAGGAAATAAGCAAAGAGAAAGGAAGAAAAGGAAAGAAAGAAAGAACTAGCAGAGAAGTTATTGGGGAAAGCCTACTAACAGTAGTTCTTGCCTGGACTCTTGAAAAAGCATCCTAGCTAGTCTTTCTATGGCTCCTCTCTGTCCTCCTTATTCATCCTGCACATTGCTTCCAGACTAGCATTCCTAAACTAGGATATTTGTTGTTCTTCAAAGTGTTATAGCATCACATTTAATTCAAGTATGTGAACAGAAATCCCCTTTAAAAAAATCCCCTGGTGGTCATCTAGCCTCTGTTTGAAAACCTTCAGTGCTGGGGAAACTCATCTCTTTCTACATTAAGTGAAAATCTCTTTGTAGCTTTCATATTTTTATTCTTCCTGGGATTAACATGAACAAATTTTTCTTCTCTATGATAATCTTTTAATATACCATAAGGTGGCAATAAAATCCTCTTTTCCCAAGTGTTTTCTTCTCTAGGCTAAATAAAATCTTTGATTTTTTCACCTATTCATTTTATGGCATAATGTCCTGTTCTCTCAACATTCTAACTGAACACATTGTGATAACTCTGTGTTCTTAAAATGTGGCAAGCAGAATTGAATACCTTACTTCAAAAGCAATGCTGAGTACAGTAGAACTGTCATGCTTCTTTTTGTGCATACTATCCCTCTGTTTTTACAGATTAAGGTCTCACCAGGTTTTGTGCCTCATTCTTACTACTCGAAAGTCTACATTACTAATACATATCGTGCTTTCAGGCTACTAAAAACTTTAGATTTTTCCACAAAAATTTGCCATTTCTTCTCTATCCTATACCTGCACAATCAGTTTTTTGAACCTAAGAATAATTTTTGCATCAATATTTAGGCATTTCAGCTAGAAAGTAGGAAAGTGACAAATGGTAAAAAATGTTTAAAAATAGTTTGAATTAAGAAACCAAAAAGATTAGTAGCTTGTAGAGTATTTCAAAAGAATTATGCTAAAAATTATGGACACATATTGGATATAATGTCAATATCTTTTTGAATGCTATTTGTTTTTAAATGTGTATTCTTCCCAGCTTTGGGAGGAATCACTCCCATATTTGGTATTTCCCATCTTCATTCAAGTCATTGATAAAAATGTTGAACAACACAGTGCTAATGATAAATCTATGTGATCTATATTAGATTCATATTAATTTGCTTTGGATTCATTAATGACTGTTCTTTGTGTTTAGCCATTCATCCAATTCCAAATCTACTTAACTATTTGGTTTTAAAGAATATATAGAGTTTCTATGGGTGAAGATGAGTCCAAGATAGCATTATTGTCTAAAGGAGTGCATTGCATATAAGTAGCTGTGGCAGCAGAAGAGCAGAGGGTATGTTCAAGGGAGAAGGAACTTTATATGGTTAATATGTAGAATATACAGATGGAAATAATAGAAATTAAAAATGAAAAGGTAGGGTGGATTCATAATGTGAAATTCTTTGAAAGCAAGGCTTATGAATTTGGATTTAATAAAATAAGCTATGAAGAACTATTAAAGGTTTTGTAGTAAGGAAAATGGCATGATTAAAATGGCGTTTTAGAAATAGTAACCCAGAGTCAGTGGAATCATATAGGTTAGAGCAAGGAGGGCATGAAGTGTAAGTAAGCAATTAATAGCTTATTGCAATAGATAAATCAAAAAGTCCTAAACTAGAATCATGGTAGTAGATAGAGGACAGTTAAGAACTTATCAAGGTAGAATCAATAATATGATGTTGATTGGAATATGAGGGAAAATCAAACATATCTGAGGTTTTACACCTTGTAAATAAGAAAATCAGGTGTAGAAACTAGTTTGGGGAAGAAGTTGTTGCTAGACACATTTATTTTTAGATACCATTGAAATATTCACATATGAATGTTCTTCAAAAAGTTGGAAATATAGTTCTGTAGCTCAGGAGAGAGGTTAAAATGTGAAATACAGGTCTAAGAATAATCAAGAAAATCCCTTAAAACACTAGATTAGTTAAGGTTTCCCAAAGATATGATGTGGTGAGGAAATGGTCAAGTGTAGACTCCCAGGGAATGTGTTCATTTGGAACATACAAAAAGGAGACAGAGAGGGAGCAAAGAGTTTGGAACTGTCATGGAAGTCAAGGGAGAACAGATTTCCCATAACTAGTACTTATCAGTTATATGGAGAGGAGATCTTTGTTCCAAGCAGCACTTACTTAGATAAAACCTTTGGTCCCTTCCAATTCTGAGATTCTGTGATTTCATGAAATGCTAAAGAGAATTCAAGGAAAAAGAATACTGAGGGGAAAAAAAAAGTAGATTTAGCAATTGAGAATTCTCTGGTAACTATCAAGAGAATAATTTCAGTAGAGTGGTGGGGACAGAAGCTAGATTGCATAAATCACATTTGTATATTATTTCATGATATAAGAATGAGTGGGCAGTGATGACATGGTATCAGGGAAAAGAGTGATTATAGTCTGGATTTAAAGCTGGAAAGGATCTTATTGGTCATATAGACCAATCTCATAATTTTATAGATGAGGATACTAGGGATCTGAGGGGTTAAATAATTTCTTAAGGTCAGAGTAGCAGATATGGTATTCAAATAGATCTTTTGACTTATTCCATTACACCATATTAACAATGTTTAAATATAGTAGGGATGCCAACAAGAATTAAGGTTGAGAAATGAGCATTGAATAGTAATAAGTTAGTGACTGATGATCTTTTGTAGTATATTTGGGTCTCTTCTTGTCATATGGAATGGACATCATTCTATATAGCAGTTCATATGGGAGGCAAAAATTACATAGATTTTAATTCTAATTCTTATTTATTTATTCATTAAATGTTGCTACTAGGCAGAGTTCTGTACTAAGCCTTTACAGGACCAACTAGTCAGTTAATCTATAAGTACTGATTAAGGGCCAAGCTTTGTCTGTGTTCAAGGGATACAAATAAAAATAAAATAAATCTATGCCCAAGGAGCCTAAAAGCCATGTATACATTTAAATACCTCAATGACTTTTCCACTTCTGTATGCTCTTCCATCCTCTCTACCTACTTACAAACTATTCATTGTTTCTTTCTTGATTCAAATATTCTCTCCTCTAGCAAATCTGTATTCCCCCCCAGCTAATAAAAATCTTTCCTCCCTTGGAATTCCTATCATACTATTTTGTATCTCACTAATTCAATTTATTTGGTATATAACTTGTTTGTAATAGTTATTTTCATGTTTCCCTATTAGCATGTGAATTGCTTTAAAATAGGACTTTCTTTTACTTTCCTTTGTACCCTCAATTCTTTGCACTAGTAGGTACTTCATAAATGCTTGATTGATTTATCATGTATTATTTTGTATTGTATTTAGAGTATGTATATGTAGATATATATTAATATTAGTAACAGGGATTGAGATTAGTCTGGTTCCCAGTAAGGATTTAATAAATGTTTGCTAAATCTCTTATATTATATGTCTTAGTAGTCAAATGTAGACAGTTCATCTAACTTAAAATAGTAAGACATTTAGTCTAATCCCTAGTCTAACAGAAAAATGTTCAAATGGATCTATGATGTAATCTATTTGGAAGTTCCCACTGATGATACAGATTTTAATCCATCTGTTCTTGCCTGTTCTCTGCAGCTGTTTCATTTCTCCACCCCCCTGCCCCTAAATGTTCCCCAAAGAAAGCTGACCCAATATGCTAGAGGCCTTCTTTACTTAGAAATATTAAAGAGGGAAAAAACTAACAATGTTTAAAAAAACACAAAACAAAGGCCTCCAAGAAAGTAAACTGAATAACTACATCGTTAGTGTTACTAGATCTAGCCAAGGTCTCAGACTATTGAACCATTTTTTTTTTTTACAAATAAAATATTTGTCAAATGTTAATGTTAAATAATAGCTGAAATATATATATATACATATACATATATGTGTATATGTATATGTATATATTTCAGTTTTGCAATGTGATTTCTGTATATTAGCTCACTTGAGCCTCATAACAACCCCCTGAGCTGGTGGTATCACCATTTTATAAATGAAGAAATTGGGGCTCATAAGAATCAAGTGACTTCCCCTTGGTAACACAACTAATTAGATGTCATTAATGACATTCAAGATCAGATTTTCTCTGACCATAATTTCTATCACTATAGCATACTTTGTACCTCTTTAATTTCATCAAATTAAGGTCCAAACCCATGAAAGGGTACACAAAAGAATTGCTAGGGAACATTGTATAAGACTTATCTGTTCTTTAATAAAACAATACATTAATGTTTAAAAGATGTGTGATTTTTCCATATGGATACTACCAATATAAATATTATCTTCTTTGTTCCTTAGGGTTTATAAGTTGCTGTGGCTAAAAGATTTCTCATTTTATGGACAATCTAAGGATTAGTTTGACTGCTCCCCAACCAATATACATAATCCACACTATTGGGCTCATACTCAGCTTTTCCCATTTTCTAATTCCCAGCCTTTCAGAATTCACTCCCAAATTGCATAACCATTAATTATGTGGGGTCCTGTGAGACCACAGCAAGACATTTCAGTAGGACTTCAGGTCAAAAGCAAAATCTTAACCCATTAATATGTGTTTTTCTCTTTGGTCTCTAGGCAAACAAATCAGAGGATCTTTGGGTTGAAGAGAGATTTCAGGCTCATATTGCTCGTGTACGTGATGTGGAACTTCTCACAGGACTTGACTTTTACCAGGATAGAAACCAGGTTGTCTCTGAGATCTTGCAACTAAAAACATTCCTACCTATTTTTGAAATGCCATAACAATATAGAAACATGACTTTGGAGAATATGGATAATCAACTCTTTTCCTGTTATGAAATTAAATAATGAAGATGGTTATTGTTTGCTCTTTAGTTTTGAAGGTACACTGAGTTATCATTTCCTCTATCTTTTACTTTTAATGTCTTTTCATGGGCATCTAATCCTGTGCTTTCCCCAGCACCCAGCAAAAACAGAAGAAATAACTCCCAATTTGGAATCATCTGTGTTGCTTGAGTTTCATTGTAAAATAAGTAGGATATTTCTCAGAACACAACGACACAAACTGTATAATTTTTCCCTAATATTCAGCAATCTTTTGTGAGCTGCTTACACAGTGTAATTTTCACCTACTTGAAGGCACATTGAAACTCACCTGACAGAACTTTGATGTCTCTTCACAAATTGCTTTAAAATAATTTTCACCTTTTTTTTTTTTTTACTAAAATGTCAATCAAATAATGGCTATTAAAACCAACAAATTGCTTCAGAAGACATCTTCTAACTAAGTAGGTTTTAATTTTTTAAATTAATAATAATATTAATATTTATATAGATTTAAGATTTACATTATTTAACTTGATCCTCCCAACAGCTATTTTGTAGCTATTACTATTATTCCCATTTTCAAGATAAAAAAGGGGGAGAGATTTGAATGCAGATTTTCCTGACTCCAAGTTCATTTCTCTGTCTACTACATCAAGCTATTTCCTAAATGAAAATGAAAATGTAGAAAGGATTGAAGCACTTTTTTTTTTCCTTTCTTGTATGGGTTCAACTTTAAGAAACCGAAAAGATAGGAATTATGGGTTTTCTATTTGGTAATGAGGTCCATATTGGGTCACTTCTTCCATGTTTCAAGCCTTTTGTTTATATGAGTTTACATAAAATATTGCTGATGAAATAGTGTATGCAGAAGTTATTGGGAAATTTCCAACTTTCTCTACATAGAGCCTGAATTAATTTGAAATGAAGATTCTGAGCATTACTTTGGTGGGGAATGAAGAGGAGTAAAGTTGTTTTAATTTAAAATAGATTGAAAAATTTTTTTTTTAGAAAAGTTCCTACCATTTTAGAAAAGTGCTTATATTATCCAGATTGGGAATGATTCTTCCAACCCAGTGCATTTTAACTTAACAGATTGAGAAGAGAAAGAAGTAGGTATTTGACAATGGAAACAATGTTTTGAATTTATGTAAATTATTTTTTTGGGTCTGATTGATTAAAAAACACACAGAGCATTGTTGGATGTGTATTGTAATAGGCCAGCCCTTGATTTCTCACATAGTCATGATTTCTGACTTTATGATGGTTAGTTACATTATCTCAGGTAATGAATTTTTTATTGTTTACATTGAAATACTGCAAAGAACAGCAATTTGTAGTTTCTTTTCCTCAAATAAATATTTGTTTGAATAAAATGACCTATTTCTGAATAGAATGGAGTGTAATACAAGTTGTCACATTTTATAATAGAATCATATTCACCTAAACAAGCATGAATTATGAAAGCACTTTTAAAATACATAATTGATTTGGAGATTGTATAGAGGGGGGATTTCTGTCCAAATGGGGTCAGATAAGGATTTGGGAGAAAAATTAAAAGAATGGGAAAAACCCAAATATTAGTTGTCACTAGAACAGAGGAATGTGGTAAAAAAAAACAAACAAACAAACAACAAAAACAACAAAAAAACCCTTTTTATGTAAATTTACCTGATGACTTTTGGGTACCTTCCAGAAAAAAATACAAGATCCAAGCACATGAGATAGTATATCTACAGTCAAAATTGTTGTGTGTGTGTGTTTTTTAAAATGGTTTATAGATTCTAGTGGGTGTCAGAAGATAACAGAAATAAATCAGTGCCTATTGCTACAGCTACAGGGAATCCTTGCTCACTCTGATGATGTACTTAAGCATACATCTTTTGCCACTGGAATTACTGGAACTAAATTTGGCATACATGAATTCTCAGTTTAGTAAACAATTATTAAGTGCTTCCTGAATGTCCGGCACTGTACTGCATGTTGGGAAAGCAAAGACAGAAACAAACTATCCCATCCTCAATGGAAACTCTTTTTTATGAAGAGATATTGTAGGCATGCTGAAATCTCATAAGTATCTAATGGCATTAGGAATTCCAGTGAATGTAGCTTATAGGTATTTGTGTCTATTCTAACAAATTGAACTGATGTCCTTGATGTTGCAACATCCATTTGGCTTTGGTACATAAGAGTTTGCTTTTAAATTATATTTTGGCTTCTTTTAAATTTTTTTCTTGCTCTAGGGAAATTTCTCTTTCCTTCCTCCACCTCCTCCTTCTCTCCCACACTACTACCACTACGACCACTACCAATGGGGCCACCAACACCACTTGTAATCTGTTTGCTTTGCAAGGGTTGGGCGTGGGAATGAAAACAGGACATAAACTGAAGCAATTTTCAAAACACAAACAAGATGGGTGGAAGAAAAGACTTCCTTTCTAAACAGCCGTGTTGGCAGACCACTATCAGTCAGTAATACTTGAACAAACTTTCATGCCGGAACAAACCACAGCCTTTCAAAGCTAGAGATTAGATGCTGTTTAGGCTCTTTCAAGTTCCAAACTGAATGGGCCATAATGAGAATTGATTATTAAACAAGGCACTGTTTTTTTTTGTTGTTGTTGTTGTTGGTTTTTTTGATGTTAAAACTATATATTAAGAACAATTAAGGGATTGGAAGAAAGTTCACCTAGTTTATATCCCTGCTTCTGGATAAAACAGACCCAGTATGATTTTCTTTAATTACCAGGACATACACACAAACACACACACACACACAACCTCAACTTGTCATGATAAAACATTCTAATGCTTTGTAACTCTTGCAAGTGCATTCTTCCTAATAAGTAATTGTATTGCTATAATTTGTTTCTCTTGTCAGTTTATAATGATATCTGCAGGTTTTTATACGCATTTCTTTATGAATCATTTATTCTTATGTAGTAGAATAGTGCATTTTAAAGCTGAAAGGGGTATTAGAAATCACCTTGCCCAACTTCCTGTTTGTAGAAATGAAGAGGTTATTGACACACTACTTTTTTTTTTTTTTTTTTGCAAAAGCAGGAAGAAGAGTCCAAATCTTTTCCCTCTCGAATGGATTATTTCTGTGTTCTTAAAACATAGATTTATTACTCTTGAGACTGCTTCCATTTCTTATATATTAAGGGTATAGAGTTATAGACCCCGGATCGACATGGTTAAAAGAATGCTAAATTGCAATAAAGAAAAGAATTCAAATTCCACCTCTAACTTTTATTAGTTTTATATCACTTACCCTCCCTAAACCTTAGCTTCATTTTATATAAAATTGGAAGAATATTGATACTTCTATTATTATTATTTCACTCATAGATGTTGTGATGACTTAGAATGCACATGAAGCATTTTACAAATCTCAATGTGTTATTTAAGATTCTGCTATCACTATATTATTGTTCATGTTCAGACTCTTCCTTTGGCATACAAGGCATAAGAATAGTATATTGTCTTTTGAGGAGAAGGCTTAGAATTCAGCTCCTTACTGGTACAGATATATCTTCTACATCCTTTTATTCTGTTGCTATTGACATGGTGTTGCCCCCATGATAAATTGCTCCATGAATATTTGTTCTTTAAAGCTAGGTATCAGTGTGGCCTCATTGACAGATTAGAATAATACTCTTCACATTTCATTTCATTTCATTTCACAATGAAGTGCAGGCATATAAGTATTGCTCTCTCTTCTTGTATGAACATCTGGTTCTCATTATTTATTTATTTTTGGAGAGCCAATTTTTTATTTTTATTTTTTGCCAATACTGACCTGCTTCCTCCAACTAGCTTTACAGTTCTCCTTTGCCAACTAAGGTCTTCTTTGGGGCTGCTGATTGGTAACCATAGAGACAGACAGGATTGGTTGGCAACTTCTTCCCCCAATGTCAGAGCAAAGAGGAAATCAAAGGAGACTCCAATTTTGTAGGAAGCCTCTTGCTCCCAGTGAGGCTGCAACACTGAGGATACTGAAGAAAAAAAAAACAAAACAATCTATTTCTACTTTTAATAGAAGAACTGTAGGAATCTCATGAAGAATAAGAGCTAGTTTTAAATAAATTAGCTGAATCGTGTAAGTCACCATATCTTTGAATACTGTTATTTAAAAATAAGCAAGATTTCAAAATCAAAATTTCACAGGATCACATAGACTTGTGAGAGACTTCTAGGAGCAATTGTGACTAATTCAAGGTTTAGATAACTGGTAGTAATAATTTTAGTCATGTCTGATCCCGTTTGGGGTTTCTTGACAAAGATGCTAGTTTGCTATTACCTTTCTCAGCTCATTTTACAGATGAGGGAATTCAGATAAACAGAGTTAAGTAATTTGCTCAGGATTACATAGCTAGTAACTGTCTGAGGCTAGATTTAAACTCAAGTCTTCCTGATTCCAGATCTGGTGCTCGAACCATTATGTTACCTAACAGCCCTGGTTTCTAGCATAGCTAGCACTTATAAGGTTTGCAAAACACTTTACATATGTTTTCTTATTTGATCCTAACAATAACCCTTTGAGGCAGATGCTCTTATTAACCCTATTTCACAAATGAGGAAATGAAACCTGAGAGAAGGAAGTAACTTGTCCAGAGTCACATAGGTAGAAAATGTCTGAAGCAAATCCTGGTCATTGAAATGTCACATTCTACCTAAGAACACATCCCCTACCCAAGGTGGCATACCAAACCTGGAGAAAGGGACACCTAATTTCAAAAACAACCTCAAACAATCACAAATTGTGTGACCCTGGATAAGTCTTAATCCTGGTTTGATTGTAATTGTAAAATAGGGATCATAGTAGCACCTATCTGTCAGGGTTATTGTGAAGCTCAAATGAGATAATATTTGTTTGTTTGTTTTTTTTTAAAAGCTCTTAGTGCAGTATCTGGCACACAGTAGGCATATCACATCACTATAAAGGGAGACAGGTTATGAATCCAAGTCTCCCTAAATTCAAGTTCAAAATCATTATTCACTCTGCCATTCTGCTTCTCAAGAAGAAAGCTCAGAAGCCATTTAGTTCAAGTCATATTTGAACAAGAATCTTCTCTACAATCTACCTGTCTAATCCTCCAGCCCTTTCCTGAAGAACTCTAGTGGTACAAATGTTCTGTATCACTTCTCTTGTTTTCCATGATCTTTCTAGGCTATAAATAATGAATTTACACAGGGATCACATATGCTACAATTTAATTTTTTTTTTGTCTCATGGAATGAAATTTCCCTGTGCCAGCTATATCTGAATTTATCAGAAACAGCTTAGTGCTCCCATAACATTTCCCTACTTCTCTTGGATTTAAAATTTTATAAGTATTTTTTGTTTTGTTTCCTAGGTCCAATGATCTAAAGCTAGAGTGACCCTCAAAGTCCATCTGACAATTCAATTGTCAGAGAAAATGAAAGCCAATTAACAACTTGAATATCAATTCAAAGCTATAATATTTCAATATGTCTATTATTTTATTGATATGGATATCACCTCTGTTAGTGCAGATCACACTCCTCCATACATACTTATCTTGTATAGTTTTTGTCCATGTTTTCTCATAGATTCTTTATTGAGAGTTTATCCATTGTGCTTCTTTTAGGGTTTTAATTACATACTCATTCACATACTGATTCATTTGCTTCAGTCGTGCCTGACTCTGTGACCCCATTTAGTATTTTCTTGACAAAAATAATCAAGTGGCTTGTTATTTTCTTCTCTGATTTATTTTACAGATGAAAACTGAGGCAAACAGAGACATAAATGATTTGCCCAGGATCCTATAGCTAGTAAGATTACTGATGCCAAAATGATTTTCTATATGAAATTAATGCTGGGTAATAATGATCATTACCACAACAGGGATAGGAAAAATATCACTCTCCTCTCTTCTCTGCAGAAATAAGGAGTTATGGATATGAAACATTATATGTGAGGTTGGACTTGGTGATGGGTTATTTAGTTTTGCTGAAATGCTTTTCCCCACTCACTTTTTTCCTCTTTGTTGCAAAGAATGGCTCTTTGGAGAAGGAAGTGGGGAAAGAATGGACACATTTGGAAGTATTTGGAAATGAAGATAATGTAAAAAACATTTAAAAGATAATTTGGTGTAGTAAAATTAAAAACAATAATTTTACTATAAACTGTACTCAGACTACTTTTAGTTGGCCAAATTGAATTAAGTATTCACAAAATTCAAAAAACTGTAGGCAGTCAAACTGGACAATTTAATTCATATCTTTTTCTACTTCATCCCTTGCCCCTCTTCCACCCCATAATTATAGATTATATATGCCTGAATTACATGTATAGGAGCTTCTACTTCTACTTTTTTGGTTTTGTGTGTGTGTGTGTGTGTGTGTGTGTGTGTGTGTTTGATGTGTGTGTAAACATAATCTCTATGACACAAATTTGTAGATCCCACTAATTTGAAATGGTCTATGATTTGGAGGCTTGACTACTTTATTTCCTGCCAGCACATTTTCCCAACCAGAGAGGTTAGTTAGTCATGGTGACAGTATCCTATATTATGTACATAGTTTACCATTGAATTGGATTATTACATTTGGACTGGTTTTCTATTACTTGGAAGGGTATCCAAATATTTTAGTTGCAATTATATCAATCGAACTGAAATGACCATATGATTGATCATGATAAACTAGAGAGTGTGGAGCAGAAGATAAGCAGTAACAAAACTAGATATCATTCAAAGATTTGTTGGAGAAGCTGATAATGTTAAGCAAGAAGACTTTAGAGTGTAGGTGTAGAGTAGAGGTACTGTGGCATAATGGGAAAAAAAGGCACTGATTTTCAGATAATCCATTTCCCACCTGAGGAGCATCCACTCAATTTCCAGTTCCTTGCCACTACAAAAAGAACTGCTGTGAACATATTTGCACATGTGGATTCTTTTCCCTTTTTTATGATCTCTTTAAGACACAGGCCCAATAGAGACACTTCTGGATCAAAGGGTATGCACAGTATGACAGCCCTTTGGGTGTAATTCCAAATAGGCGTATTGCTTTGAAAATCTTAAAAAATATTTGTCAGGCATTGACTTGGAACCATCTTCTATTTTCTATTTATCAAATCCTTTTCCTCACCTCATTCAAGAACCTCCTACTAATAAACCTGGGGATAATCTTTATAGTCAATGTCTCTGATAAAGGTCTCATTTCTAAAATATATAAAGAACTGTATCAAATTTATAAGAATACAAATCATTCTCCAAATGATAAATGACCTAAGGATATGAATAGACAATTTTCAGATAATGAAATTAAAGCCATCTATAGTTATATGAAATAAATGTTCTAAATCACTATTGATTGGAGAAATGAAAATTAAAACAACACTGAGTACCACCTCATACCTCTCATTGACTAAAATGACAGGAAAAGATAATGGTAAATGTTGGAGGGGATGTGCAAAAATGTTTGTAACGCTCTTTTTGTAGTAACAAAGAGTTGGAAAATGAATAGATGCCTGCCAATTGGGGAATGGCTGAACAAGTTATGAAATATGAAGATAATGGAATATAATTGTTCTATAAAAATGATGAACAAGCTGATTTACAAAGGGTTGGAAAGATTTACATGAACAAAACAAGCAGAACCAGGAATACATTGTATACAATATCAATAAGAATGTGTGATGATCAACTATGAAAGACTTGATTTTTCTCAGTGGTTCAGTGATCCAAAGGAATCTCAATAGATTTTGGGCAGAAAATATCATCTGCATCCAGAAAAAGAACTAAGAAGACTGAATGTAAATCAACACATGCTATTTTAACTTGTTTTTTCTGGGTTTTTTTTTTAATCTCTTCCATGGTTTTTCCCCTTTGCTCTGATTTTTCTCTCCCAACATGATTCATAAAGCAATGTGTATTAAAAATAAATTTACTAGGAAAAAAAAGAACCTAATACTAGTTGAAAGAAGGCTTTCAATTAAAAAAAATATCACCAAGTACCTTTATATTGGGTTTAACGCAGGTCACGCATAAATGATTTAATTTGGCTTGGAGACTCCTTCTAATGTGGCAGATGGCACCCAATATATACATTATACTCTTAGTGGGCTGCCTAAGACTTAGGAGAGGTTGTGATTTGCCTTAGGACACATAGCTGATAAATGTCAGAAGTAGACTTGAACATTAGCCTCTTCTAACTCTAAATTAATGCACCTTCCACAGCTTTTACCAAATCAAGTATACTTTTCATAACTCCATGCCATCTCACTATGTAAGTCATTCTTCTGAAAAATATGTTTTTCTTCAGGGCAAAGACTATTCCACATTTGGTTTGATCAGTGTTCACACTTAATGAAATTCAATCAATTTTATGTTACAGATGTGTAGATATACTTGAGATCTTATAATCTTCATCTTTTCCTCATGACCCATTCTTACCTACTTTTTCTACCACATTTTTTCTTTGATTTAATAAGTAACTATTTCTCCTTTTTTTTTTTTTTAGTTAGTAAGTATTTTTTAAACACCTGCTATATTTCAAGTATTGTGCTAGGGGATGGGGATTCAAAGAAAGGTAAAAAAACAGTCCCTGACCTCAAAGAACTTACAATCTAATATGGGAAACAACATGCCAATAACTATGTAACCCTAGACTCAAAAGATCTTTTAGAGTTGGTAAAAGCTAGAGACAAGATCTGGATTCTGATTTCATATACTGAAATAGAAAATATATTATACTATCTTCTCTTCAGGTCCACAAAAGGAAAAAGTCAATGTACAAAGGCATTAGAGTTTAATCATATATAATCTTAACTTTCTATTCTGTAAACTTAAGGGAATTTTCCCTTCAGTGAGAATTGGGGCTATTTTCTTGCTCCCAAAGACATTGCTCATTCAATCTATCATATGTTTTTCTATACATTCTTTTTCTGATTTCTGTTTTAAATGAATTTTTTTTTTATCATTTGCTATGTATGTCCATTGTGGAATAGAATCGGGGGGAAGAGAGTCAAAACTTGGATATATAGCTTAGATCTCTTCATTAAGGAATAGCAATCAGTAGTATAACAAACTTAAAAATTATTTCTCCTGTTAATTTGATTTTGAAGTGTTTATCAATTAAAAAAAATCAGTAATAGCTTTTTATTTTCAAAATACATGCCAAAGTAGTTTTTAACATTTACCCTTGAAAACCATTTTTTTTCTCATCCTTTCCCCTACTCCCCTCCCTTAAACAGCAAATAATCCAATATAGGTTAAACATGTGCAATTCTTCTAAACATATTTCCACATTTATCATGCTGCACAAGAAAAAATCATATCAAAAAGGAAAAAAATAAGAAAGAAAGATAAAAACAAGCAAACAACAACAAAAAGGTGAAAAATACTATATTGTGATCCAAATTCAGTCATGATGGTCCTCTTTTTGGATGAAAATGACTTTTTACAGTCTATTGGAATTGGCCTGAATCATCTCATTGTTGAAAACAGTCAAGTCCAGAGTTGATCATCACATAATCTTGTTGTTGCGATACAATGTTCTGTTGGTTCTACTCAATTCACTTAGCATCAGTTCATGCAAGTCTCTCCAGCTCTTTCTGAAATCATCCTACTGATTGTTTCTTACAGAACAATAATATTCCATAACATTCATATACCATAACTTATTCAGCCATTCTACAATTGATTAGCTTCCACTCAGTTTCCAGTTCCTTACCACTACAAAAAGGGCTGCTAAAAACATTTTTGCACATGAGGGTCCTTTTCTTTTTTTTATGATCTCTTTGGGATACAAACCCAGAATAGATATTTGGATCAAAGGGATCACAGTTTGGTAGCCATTTGGGAATAGTTCCAAATTGCTCTCCACAATGGTTGGATCAGTTCACAACTCTACCAATAATGTATCAGAGTCTCAGTTTTCCTACATCTCCTCCAACATTTATCATTATTCCTGTCATCTCAGCTAATCTGAGAGGTATATAGTGGTATATCACAGTTATCTTAATTTGCATTTCTCTAATTAATAATGATTTAGAGTATTTTTTCATATGACTAAAAATGATTTTAATTTCTTCATCTGAAAATTGTCTGTTTATATCCTTTGACTATCATTTGGAGAATGACTTGTATAGGATAACAATATTTAAAGGACATATAATAATAAATGTAATTCTAGTCTGGTACTCCCTTTCTCTTAGGGGAATAGAATGATCAAACAAGCTACATACAATGTAGCCTAGAAATAATGAACAGAAGGAAGCCATTAATTAAGAGAGATTGGGAATGGCTTCCTGAGGAAATGGAATTTTATCTGGGACTTGAAGGAAGCCAAAGGAGGCAGGAGGAAGAGATGAGGAGAGAGATCCATTCCACATAAAAGGGAAAGCCAGTGAAAACTCCCAGAGTTGGGAGGTAACCAGTAGCCGGTGTTAAATAATGGAAAGAGTCTTGGGGACAGAAATTAGAAGATTTGGGTTTGATTTCCATCTCTTTCACTAATTTATTGCTATTAGTAAATAATTTCATCTCTTTTAGCCACAATTGCCTCATCTGTAAAATAGTAACTGACCTAGTAGGTAGGAGGATAAGAGGCAGTACTTTGTTGTTGAAAGAGTGATGAACTTGGAATGAGAATGAATACCTGAGTCTGAATTCTGCCTCAGACAGTTAAAAGATGGTAGGTTTAGATCTAGAAGAGGGGTGTCCTGGAACCTATGAGTACTAGTTATTAAATTTTTCAGTGTGAGCATTCACTCCTCAGAAATAGGTAAGTACAGAGCTTAATTTATTGTTTTGTTGATTGTCTAATCTTAAAAAAGTGGTAGAGAAAATGTTAATGATGCAAATTTAATTTTAAAATGTATCAAGGGTTTATTCCCTCTTAAAGTTTTGGTTATTAAACATTTATTGGTATATACCTAAATGTATGCATCTATTGTAGGCAAAGGCAGGTTATAACGGTCTTAAGATATGTTTTAATTTAAATAAAGCATGTTATGGTTATAATGATTTGAACTCTTGAGCAAGTACTGCATTCAAAGCAGTGGGATAGAGGATGTGGAACAAGGGTCATGGAGTCAAGAAATAAGTAGAAAAAGATATGCATTGCTCCATAGGAGTTAGTCAGTGAATCAAAAAGCATTTATGGAAAGTGCTTACTATGGTGTTTATAGTAAAATTGAGAAAATAAGGAATATGTAAAAATCAACACAGGATGTTGTGGAGATTTGAACAGTGGAGTTTCTGTCCTCTTTGAATATGAGGAACACTGGAAAGTTGTTTTTTGCACTGGAGCACTGAAAAAAAAACACTTATTTTTTTCATGAAGTCTTTTTAAATTCTTTTTAAAGGTTTTTTTTTATTTTCAAGATATATACATGAATAATTTTCAACATTCAGCCTTACAAAATTTTGTGTTCTAATTTTTTTCCCTTCTTCCCACCTCCTCTCCTAGATGTCAAGTAATCCAATATATGTTAAACATGTGCAGTTCTTCTATACATATTTTCACAATTATCATGCTGCACAAGAAAAATCAGATCAAAAAGAAAAAAATGAGAAAGAATACAAAATGCAAGCAAACAATAACAAAAAAAAAAATGAAAATGCTATGTTGTGATTCACACTCATTCCCACAGCCCTCTCTCTGGGTACAGATGGCTCTCTTCATCTTAGTTTTCCCACATGTCCTCCAACATTTATCATTATGTATTCCTGTCATCTCAGCCAATCTAAGAGGTATGTAGTAGTATATCACAGTTGTCTTAATTTGCATTTCTCTAATTAATAATGATTTAGAGTATTTTTCATATGATTAGAAATGGTTTTAATTTCTTCATCTGAAAATTGTCTGTTTATATCCTTCCACCATTTATCAATTGGAGAAGGACTTGTATATGATAACAATATTTAAAGGATATATAATAATGAATGTAATTCCAGTCTGGTACTCCCTTTCTCTTAGGGGAACAGAATGATCAAATAAGCTACATACAATGTAGCTTAGAAATAATGAATAGAAGGAAGCCATTAATTAAGAGAGATTGGGAATGGCTTCCTAAGGAAATGGAATTTCATCTGGGACTTGAAGGAAGCCAAGGGAGGCAGGAGGAAGAGATGAGGAGAGAGATCCATTCTAAGTATGAAGGACCATTGGGACTGGCCTGGATCATTTCATTGAAAAACCACTTTTTAAAATAAAACATCCTGTTCTTAAAATTGCTAAAAAACTTCTTCCATTATTCTCATCCTTTGGCAAGTTATTCTATACAACAAAGAATATTTTTTAAAAGAAAAATATAGGGGGCAGCTAGGTGGTACAGTAGATAGAGCACCAGCTCTGAAGTCAGGAGGACCTGAGTTCAAATTTGACCTCAGACACTTAACACATGTCCTAGCTGTGTGACCTTGGGCAAGTCACTTAACCCCAATTGCCTCAGGGAAAAGATATAAAAAAAGAGGAAGAGAAAATTAGCAAAAATCAATTATTTGTAAAAAGCATGAAAATATATTCATTATCTTACAATCATGGACTTCCTATCAATATAAAAAAGCAGGGTTGTATTCTTCTTATATATCTTTTTTGGTGTCATGTTTTTTTGGGAGGCAAAAATTATGAAAAATTTAGCAATATTCATTTTTGATTATGTGGTAGCAATCCATTTCCATTTTCATTGTGACTTTTTCCCCTGCCTATTGTATTTTGCATCATTTCATATAGGTCATCCTGTGCTTTTCTTTATTCATTACATATGTCATTTCTTACAATACAGTAATTTTTCATTATATTAATTTGTTATACAGTTTGTTTACCCATTCCCCAATCTTTGGGCATTACTTTGTCATAGAGAAATTTCTTATCCACCACCAACTTGTCCTATTGGAGAGATCTCCATCTATCATCTTATTTCTAGTTCCTTAATATTAGTCCTGAAGTTCCCTTCTCCTAGACCCTTATTGTAATTAGGGCAAAGATAGGATAATGACTGTATATGACCACTGAGTCTTATGGCTATTGACTTGCAATTGGAGATATGTGTATTGTAGTACAAACAGTTCTGAGTGTAAAGTCAGAGAATACTGGCTTTGCCACTTACAGGCTCTGTAACCTTTGATGAATCATCCAGTGAAGGTTTGTTAAACATTTAGTATGCATATAATACTGTTATAAGTATGGGAATACAAATTGGTATTGAGAAGGGGATATTGTGTGGGATGGAATGTTAAAAGTGAAAAAGAATTTGTAAAGAGAACCTGGGATAAGGATTGGACACAAGATAGCTTACATTTAATTCACATTTGAGTGCTGGTGTCTTGTTAGATTGTAAACTTTAAGAGGGCAGGAACAGGGTCGTTTTTCATCTTTGTATCTCCAGCATGCAGCACCTAGATTAGGGCCTGACATTTAAAATGTACTCAACTAAGCTCAAATATATCACATCAATCAAATGGGTGATAGGCTTTTGTAGAAGGAAGATGTAAAAATTGAAACCTTAAAAAAATGTAAATTTGAAGGTTTCTAAAATAAAAATAATGCTGAGAATATGCAAATATAAGTCTTGAAACCCAAACATGAAGAAGGACAATTAAGGAATTTTTATTTTTTTTTTAAAGCATACTACATTGTTTATCTATGAGTCTTTGTAGTGCTAATAGGTGTGAAGGAAATGGGAAAGGGTAGAGTTCCCCCTCAAAATTCATCTTGTAAGTACAGTCATGAATGACTCTAGACTTGTCTGGATTGTAGACTTGAATGATGGAATCTTTGTGGGAAACTTTTCCCTCACTCCCTTTATAAGCCAAGACCCACAATGTTGGAAATAGTAGCTCAGCAGCTGGCTGCTTATGGATAGTGTAGTTGAAAAAGCTTTTATTTGGCCACAAAATTTATCAATTTAGATCTTCTTACCTCTATTGTCTGTGAACCTGTTACATGATGCTAGATGAGATGATTAGGTGTAAGTAGAAATATAATTTACATGATTTTCCTTAAATTTAAAATACAAAAATTACAAAAATTATGGAAAATGACTTTTTAGAAAAAAGTTTCTTTTCTTGGAAATAGCTCTATTTGTAGGTTTCATATATTTCCAGAAGCCACTGTTTTTTGGTGGTTGCTGTTGTTTTAAAATAGCAATTAGCTTCTATCATATAGAGTGAGAGATGCTTCCATGTCTTGTCAGCTGATTCTAACTTCAGACAAAGCTCAGTAAAATATGATACATACACATATACATACAAGAATGAAATAAAGAATCAAGTAAATTATATCAAGTATTTTGCTTTGCAGGAAAAGTACACAAATCTTCAATTTAAGATGGTATTGGAATGATGAATGGGCCATAGTATCATATTGGGCTATTAGTTTAAATTATTGGCTATGAAGGGATAAAAGGAAAAGTATGGAGAAAACTTAAAAAAAGAATAAAGTAAGTGGTTATCTATGCGTGAACATGTGTATCCCAAGTTACAGATACATACACATTTATTTATTTTTATTTCACAAACAAGGGAGTTTAAATATAAAATACAGGAATTACTGGAGAGGATAAAAGGATTTCCAGTAATTTTAAGTATTCAAGGTAGAGTGTATGGGTTTCCAGGGAAGTTTAGCACTTCTAGTATGAGGGCTTGCTGAGCCCTTTTCAGGGCTGCTCATTCACCTTTGGTGTCTACCTTTTACCCAACTTGCATCTATAACTCTAATGAGCTGTAGCATGCCCAGCAGCCACACCTTAGTAAAACTATCTTGGCAGATGGACTAAACCAGGTTTGAGGGTAGCCAACAAGCCACAAACTGGTTTATGAGTTAGGGGGATGTCTACTCCAAGCATGTGAAGACTTTTCCTGCTGGAAAAGGAAGATGACAGCAATTTGTTCCAATGGTCATAAAGGCAGCTGAAGCAGAAACTGTGGAGCCTTTAGAACTTGGTCAGACTTTGAAGACCATCCAATGCATCTTGGGTCATCACATTCAACTCACTTTTGTCCTGTCCCTGGATTTAATTACTCAGGAAGAGTGAGGCTGATGCCTTTGTTCAACTTTGCTTCATTTAAATCCAATTGACTAGCAAGTCAAATTACTACCCCATGATGCCATTCCACTCAAGATAACAATGAATACCAAATACAGGACACCTTTTGATTTCACAAAGTACAACAACAATAATAGCAAAACCACAAAGGATTCACAGAGACTCAAAATAGCTGGCATAATTCTCCATTCTCTCTGGTGAGGTTCATCCATTGTACTTTTTCCAAGAATCTACATAGTTCCTCAGATTCCTAATGTCTTGTTATTTGTACTCTCCTTGATAGGGAAAATAAACTTGGGATCATGAAAGAGGAACTCACTTGACATTTTGGTGAATTTTTAGAATTTTTTTCTAGACACCTATTTAAATTTTTAACTTTATAATATTACTTTGGACTTTATCCTGAAGTAATTTTCTAGGAAGACAATTACTTTTTCTTTTGGAAAAACAACTTACAAAATTAGAGAAGGAAAAGATCTAGGCTTTTTACTCCTTCATGTGAGGTTTAGTCCTTTGTTTATTCTCTAGCTCTCAGGACATAGTGGTAATTCTCCACAATCTAAGATTCTAGCAATGCCCAAGAATTCCTCCTTTGCTTTCTAGAAGATCAGATTCCCAAATTCTCATCAATTTTTGCAGAAAACTAGAATTCAGGAACTTCTAACACTCCTCTGCAACTCTGGGATTCAAACACTGCAATTACTTGACTACATAGTTCCCCTTTTCTGAATCCATGTAGTTAAGAACATATTCAGCTGTGATGTAATATGTTTTTTATTTTATTTCTAGAGCTATGTTCAGATATTTGAGGTCTAGGAACTCAGGATTCAGGAATTCTTGTTACTTAAGTTGAATGGTTTTCAAATATTGAAAAAAAAAACACCCAAAACTTCTTCTGGCTTTATTATTTTAAGAACAATGAAAATTTTGTGAGCGTTATTTAAGGAATGCCATTATTTCTTAAAACCTAAATTAGTTCCTGTCTGCTACAGTTTCTGCATGAGTCTTAACATATATGCTATAGTATGAGGCACCAAAAATGGAAGAAAAAAAGGTCCCACGCCCTGTGCAACAATTTTATTTCTATGTATTGTATGAAGGTTTCAAGATTTGAAATGGTGTGATACAATGTAAAGATCATTTGGAGGCAGAGAACACAGGTTAAACTCTTTCCTGTGTTACCTATTTGCTGTTCTTGAGAACTTGGCTAGATTATTTCCCTGGGCCCCTTGGTGATTTGATGTTCAGAGTGCCCAGACGGGTAAAGAAGACTCATTTTTATGAGTTCAAGTCTTGCCTCAGATACTTTCATACTGGCTTTCTGAGTGAGCAAGTCACTGAATTCTCTCTGTTTCACTTTTTCCCTCTAAACTGAGCTGGGGAAGGAAATG
Source organism: Myrmecobius fasciatus (assembly GCA_023553655.1). Taxonomy (NCBI): domain Eukaryota; kingdom Metazoa; phylum Chordata; class Mammalia; order Dasyuromorphia; family Myrmecobiidae; genus Myrmecobius; species Myrmecobius fasciatus. Next base: position 563,651 of record JAJPUD010000492.1, read on the forward strand.
GTAAATCTTTCTAGTTGGTTTGCCAAGAAAACCCCAAACATGGACGCAAAGAATAGGGAACAACTGAAAAGCAGCATCAAGATTAGGGAGTTGTATTAAGTGACTTTTCAAGTCCCTTCCATCTATTCTGTATGTCTCTTTTATAAATCTATTTACATACATATTGATTTCTCCGCTAGCATGTAAGGTTCTTGAGGGCATAGGACATTTTTCTTTTTTCTTTGTTCTCCAGAATGTAATAGAGTACCTAGAACATAGTAAAATAATAAATGCTTTTTGATTGATTGATCCTGACTTTCAATCCATAAGTCTATTATTTTGGTGTGCTTTTTGAATCATTTTGGAATAATAAAAGAATGCTGTCTACTAAAAACATCAATTTGCATCTTATTCAGAAATGTGTCATTTAGTTGAATAAATCCTTTTGCCTTCAAGAAAATATTTTTTAAAAATTCCAGTTTTATCTTAAAAAATGGTTAGGTAACATGTATAACTCAAGTATTTAATTAATTCCCTGCAGTTAAAATTCTTGGATTTCTTTGGTATGGATGATCCCTCATTTAACAGAGATCAACATTCTTCTCTCTACACCCTGGTAAATGATTTTCATGAGATACTATAGGCAAACATATACATGGAAATTGTATATGTGTGTGTCTGCCCACACACATATCATGTACCTATACCTCTTATTTCCCATCCATTGATGCTTGTCTTTTAACAGCAACAAATATAGCAATAATCATGAAGAAAAAATAAGTATTGACAATGATCTTGTCTGATGGAATCTTTATTGTTCCTCACCCATAGTTAGCCATCCAAACAAAAAGCATTTATTAAATCCCATTAGTCATGGAAATATAAATACAAAAGCAATCCTGCCCTCAAGGTAATTACATTCTATTGAGGAAGACAATAGTAAATTAATATGGAAAGATTTACATATATACATATTTTATATATGTATGTATGTGCATATGTATATAAATCGAAATATACAGATTTGTGTGTGTGTGTGTGTGTGTGTGTGTGTGTGTGTGTGACCTGTAGATAATGCTTCTTAGCCAATGGAAGCACAATTTGTCTCTGGGCTTATACTTGAAGTTTGATAAAGTTCAAAGTTTTTTGTATCTTCAAACAACCAGAGGCACCCACAAACTAAGATGAAGCATTAGAGTGGGCAATTTACTTTATCAATTTTTATTTCCCCAAAGGAGGTTGAATGTTTGGGAAGTATTCATACATTTTCTAAAAAGGAAGCTATTAAAAACAGAGTATATGGAACATGATTCACTTTCCTGAATTCCAAGAAACCAATACCTCTGTGTTTCCTTAGTCAGATGAGTCATTCTTCCTGGATATGCTAATAGATTTCAGGGGAGGTGGGTGACATAATGCATTAGAGGATGAATAAGAACGAAAGAGTGATCTGAGTATTATAGCAGAAGTAGGTAGTTTTAAAATTTTTTATTAATATTTTCTGTTTATTTTTCTATTTATGGACATAATATGAGCCCTTTATTTCTATCACATATTGACCATATCTTTTTTTTCCCTGAGGCAATTAGAGTTTAGTGACTTGCCCAGGATCACATACTAGGAAGTGTTAAGTGTCTGAGGCCAGATTTGAACTCAGGTCCTCCTGACTTCAGGGCTGGTGTTTAATCCACTGCGCGCCTCGCTGCCCCACATTGACCATATCTGATGAAATTTCAATGTTACTAGATAATGGAGGGGAGGAAGGAGAGTTAGTGGAAGATAGAAGCTCTCACTTCCTTCCTAAGAGTTTCTCTCAGAGGCTTAGCTGGTGATTGTTTCCACCATTGGACTAGTCCATTATAGGAATCCTAAATTCCAAACTGGCTTACTATTCTATTAAAAGCTCCACAAAGTATGACTACCTTTTCAAAAACTCCCAATACATTTCTTATGGAAAGTCATTTCTTTTCATCCAATGGCTACAAACATTTGGCTTCTTCCAAATTAATTTTTGTGTGTATAGTGCCTTTGATTAATTAAGCAGAGGTATTCTCATGTAATAAATGGGTTGAGGGTGATTGAGTATAGCTGGGATGAAGATACACTCTTTATTTGTACACATGTACCACAGTTATTTTCAGTCATTTCTGGATTTATAGGCAACCTCTTTACCTATCTCTTTCAAGGATTCATCCTCTTATAACTTATAACTCTTATAACTTAAGACTACAGAGATTCTGTACTTGACTCCCTACCCTCTCTGCATTATGTACCATGGTGATCTCATCTATTCTTACCAGTCAGCTCTAATCAGATTATTGAGAAAGCAAATCTTTACCATCAAGTTCCTCTTTTAAATTTGAACAATTACTTTAAACCAGATTACTTGCTAACAACAATTTTACCTTCATGATCCTTTCAGAACTTCACTCCTGTATTTCTAATTGCCTATTGGGTGCTTGCCACTATATGTACCACCTTAAATTCAGCAAATCCAAAAAAAGAACTCTTCATTTTTGCCTTTGTCATTGTTCCCATCTTTCTAACTCTTCTGTTTATGCTAAGGACAGACATATCCACTGAAGCCTATAAGCTCAAAATCATTTTTTTTTTTTGATTCTTCCTTTCCCCTCACCTCTCGCTTTCAACAAATTTCCAAGTTATATGAATTTTATTTCTGCAGTCTCTCTCATATTCTATTCCCTTTGGTTTGTTGCCAAAATAACTCAGGGCTTTATTTATTTTCATCAAGGTTACTATAATATTCTTTAAATGGGCCTTTTTGAATCTAATCTGTCCCATCAGCAAAGAACCACTTGTATAATTTTTCTTTTAATTTCTAAAAAAAAAATTGAATGGGTATCTTTTGTTTTTTCATCACCATAGTATCTGAATATACTTCCCCCTTTTTACATGTGTTGATTATAGAAGATAAAAATTTAGAGATCATGGGGAACAAGATGGCTATAAGAGCCAAAATAGTAGAAAAGAAATTTTATTAAAGTTATAGAAAGCTAATTGAGGGGGATTTACATTGAGACCCCAGTGATACATCCCTCTAGAGAAGGTTGGATGTATGAATAATTTCCAACAAAAGTTTTATCTGTTTAATCTGGCCTAATTAAACTAGACCAAGCACTTTTATATATGATATTGAGTTTTTGGGAACTAGGTCAGTAACTGAATCATATACAAGAAGTGTTAAACAATTAATTTTTTTGTATTTGTCTATTATACAAGATATTAGGATAAATTGGGGAATTCTGGTGGCTGGGTTCCGTCAGAAGTCACCACATATCTGAAACCAAAAGAGACCTTTTGTTCAACCTTTATTATGTAAATAAAAATAAAATCTATGCTTTACCAAGTAAAAACTGAAACTTGACTTGAAACAGAAAAAATTCCATAAAATGACACTCAACCTATATTTGACCACAACCTACTTTTGTAGTCTTCTATACTTCTTCCAAGAAGATGGCATCTTTTATTAACTGTTCTCATGGATTTTCATTTTTTTTAAAAATTCCTCATAGTTTAAGTAAACTTAATTTTAAGCATATTATCTTTTCTTGTATCAATCGGTTCTACACATGTATCTTCCCCTTTGAAATAATAAATTCTTTGAGAGCAGTATCTTTGTCATCTCTCTGTCTCTTTCTCTGTGCTGTAGTACAATGCTATGGGGATATAAAAGTAGGTGCTTATAAAGTAATTGATTTGAAGATTATAGCTTTAAATCTATATATTTAAATTTGGAAGGACTCTCAGAGGCCTTCTAGTCCAAGTTCTTCTTCTTATAGATAAGGAAACTGAGGACCAAAGAAAGAGGTAAAACTGAGGACCAAAGAGGGGAAGTCAATGTGAATTATAGTTCAGCAGTGGAGAGAGAGTGGAGGGAAGAGTATGTTAAGAAATTATCTCAATAGGGCCTGTTAACAAGGTGGTGGTGGTGAGAACAGAAAGGGAGGGGATGGATGCTAGAGATATTGAAGAGGTATATTCAATAGTACTTGGAAAAATTATTGTATATGAGAGGTGAAGAAAAGGGAAGAACTAAAAGATACTACTACTACTACTACTACTACTACTACTACTACTACTACTACTA
>JAJPUD010000492.1:567747-601623 GCA_023553655.1 Myrmecobius fasciatus
TACTACTACTACTACTACTACTACTACTACTACTACTACTACTACTACTACTACTAGCTATCCTTTACATAGCATCTACTATATACAAAGCACTGTGCTAAGGACCTTATTGATATTATTTTAGTTAATTTTCATAGCAATTCTCAGAGGTATCATAGGTTAAGTGATTTGTTCAGAGTCATATAGTGTCTGAAATAAGTTTTGAATTCAGGTCTTCCTGATTCCAGGCCCAGAGTTTTGCCAACTGAACCATGTAGCTGACAAATGAATAATGATAATACTGACAGAAATGATGAATTACAGGCCTTTTTCATTGTATTGCACTTCACAAATATTGCTTGGGTTTTGGTTTATAAATTGAAACTTTGTGGCAACCTTATGTTGAACAAATGTACTGGAGCCATTTTTCCAACAGAATGTGATTATATTATGTCTGTGTCACATTTTAGTAATTCTCACACTTCAGACATTTTGTTATTAGCATGTCTATCATGGGAGACTGCAATCAGTGCTCTTTGATGTTATTATTTTAATCATTTTGGAGCAAACTAACCAAGCCCATACAAGACAGTAAATTTAACTGATAAATGTGCTATGTTCTGACCATTTTACTACCCTACCATTACCCCAGTCACTTTCTCTTTCTCCTTAGGCTTCCTTATTCTCTAAGCAACAACAATATTGAAGATGCATTTATTACATAAACTTAGTTGATAAAGCAGCATCAAGTGTTTAAGAGGATTGATTCCAATTCCAAAAGAAGTTCTACTGCAGGTATATTGCTATTAAACAGCACCATATGCCATAGAAAAATCTTTCATAAAAAAGAGTCAATTAATGCAATAAACATCATTGTTGTCTTATTTTAAGAAACTGGCACAGCCACCCCAATCTTCAGCAACCACCAGCCCAATAAGTCAGCACCTATCAACATAGAAGCAAAACCCTCCACCAGCAAAAAGATTATAGCTCATTGAAAGCTCAGATGATAATTAGCAATTTTTTTCTTTAGTAATAAAGTATTTTCTAATTAAAGTATGTACACTTTAAAAAGAAAATATTATTGTACACTTAATAAACTACAGTGTAACAAACATAACCTTTCTATGTTTTATTACAATATTGGATAGTATGAAGAAAATGCTGTGTGTGTCATTATTTATGTGTATTTGCTAAATGATGGCCTTGAATTTCATTACTGTGGAATAATTTGAGAGACAGTCAGTGACAGATGAGCAGCTAGATAGTGCAGTGAATATAGAGTACTGGACTTGGAATCAGAAAAACTCATTTTCATGAGTTCAAATCTGGTAGTGATTTCAGGTTTACTTTGATCAACCCACCCCCAATTCCATTGTATTCTACTTTCATCCTGGAGATCCATATGATAATCCAGTGTTATAGAATCACTCTGAGGGCATGGATTTCCTCAGAAGAAAAATGCCCTTGGGATTTGCTAGAGAAATATTTTCCCCTTCCAAAGGACCTAAAGAATTTAAATAATTCTTGTTATTGGAAAAGAGCTGAGCCTATATTTTTTGCTCTGTCATATCTGAATTTAGTTCCCCATATCTTTTTTGGTTTTGTGGATTTTCCACTCCCCAAAATATCATACTGTCCTGAAATTTGCTGACTCTCAATGTAAAGTTGATTTTTTCTCTCTCCAAAAGGTTTTAACTATTTAGGCACTGCCCTTTCCACTCCACTCTTTCACAATTTTTGACTGGTTCCTAGAACTCTCAAACTTGGAGTTGCTAGAGAGGCAATCCTTAAAACTGGTATTGACCAGGAAAACTCATTTTTCTTGCTAGAAGACTGAATTCTGAGATCATACTGTCCTAGAAATTCTCCCCTTTTTCTGCAGGAGGATGTGTTTTACTTAGACTACATGGTTCTTTCCAAAGCTAATACAAGTTTGAGAATAGTTTTGCCTATGCTGCTTCTTCTCTAAGTTAGGAAACTCAAAGTCCAATTACTCAGACCAGTAATGCTCAATATCCCATGACTGATAACATCTCTTGAGCAAGAGGCTGTCACCTCTGGGGCTAAAATGAAAATAGCTGCTAGGTACTTTGGAGGTGATGGAATGCTACACCAATACTCAGGTTCTTCCTAGAACCAAAGTTCTGTCTCAGGATTCTGGTCTCTGACCAATACTCAGAAAAGGAGAAAAAGAAAAGAAAGAAAGGGTTTAGTAGGTTTGTTAGTTTTCTTTCATGGACAATGGAAAAATATAGCTTCTTCATTAAATGCCTACAAATAAACCAATTCATCATGATATTGCAATGGAAATTAAGGTATACTGAGGCTCAAAGTTTTGGGCACATTCAATTTATTGCTAAAGCTATCATTACCAATAAACTAGGTCTCTCAACTCCTCAGACAGTCAAAAGACTATGATGTAAAGATTTACTAACTTCATATAGTTTTGGAAAATATAAGAAAACAAAGAAAAGGAAGCATAAACCAATATATTGCTTACAAAGTCTGAAGTATCATAGATAATGAAAAAAACGATTGGATGGCAGGGTAGAGTGCAGGGTTAGTAAAAACCCTTCCTTCTTTCTTGCTACTATGGAAAACTTATTGATGATGCCCATCTGCATAAATAATAGTCTAGAGTTCTTGCAGGACAGAAATAAAAGAAGTTGGGGCAGCTAGGTGGTACAGTGGATAGAGCACCAGTCCTGAAGTCAGGAAGACCTGAGTTCAAATCTGGCCTCAGATACTTAACACGTCCTAGCTGTGTGACCTTCGGCAAGTCGTCACTTAACCCCAATTGCCTCAGCAAAAAAGCAAGAAAAAAAAAGAAATAAAAGAAGTTGAAAGTAACAGACTTTTTGATACCCATCTGTAGAAATATAGAAGTAACAGATTGCTTCATAGCCATCTGCATCTTGCATTCCTTGTCAATAAGATTACAGTTCTCCCTTAATTGTACTTGGACAGTAAGATGTATAGAGACATAGTCTTTTGAATTAAGGTGATAATTTAGCTGAGAGGTAACCTGTATTTATGAACTTAACTCAGAGACAAAGAAACATGGGACATTTAAATTTTACAAATTTACAAGGGTGATACAGAATAGAATCAATTACAAAATGTATTTAGAATCAATTTGATTTTCTCAACCACTTACTGAGACCCAATCTCTATGAGGCCTGGATGAGGGTTGCAATCTAGAAGACCTGGATTAAAGTTCCACACCTGATACATCCTGGCTATGGTACTAGAAACATCTAAATTAACCTGTAAATCCTCCCGGGCAATTCCCTAAGACTCTAAGTTGCAGATTTGGGAGTTTTATCACTGACAGAATCAATAGAATCACAAATCTAATCCAAGAGTTATTGTATATATTGTTTTGTTGGTTCTGTTGTTCCATCAATTCATACAAGTCTTTCCATGTTTCTATCCATCTTCTGCAGAAAGCCACCCCAATCTCTCTTAATGCTAGTACCTTCCCTCTTTTAATTATTTCCTATTCATCCTCTAGGTAGTTTATATATAATTTGTACATAGTATGTTTGCACATATTTGTTTGTTAGTTATTTCCCCCATTAGGTTATGAATTCCTTGAGGGCAAGGACTATCTTTTTATATCCCCAGTATTTAGTGCAGTAACAGGCAGTTAGTAGGTGATGAAATAAATGCTTATTGATTTCTCTGAAATCTTAATATTCATTTTTTGGTGGCATAATAATATTTTATTACATCTATGTGTACAACTTGATTATCTTTACCACAATCAATGTCCAACTACTTTTTTCCATTTCTCTGCTACTACAAAAAATGTTGCTAGTATATTATCATTTATATGCTCTCCCTTCTCTGTACCCTAAGTCCTGCACACTTTCCCTGCCTATTTTTTTAAACATCTCTATAAGGCAGGCCAAAGAATAAAATAATAGAATAATGGTTCTCAATTTTTTTTATTAAAATTTTTTATTTGCAAAACATATGTATGGGCAATTCTTCAACATTAACCCTTACAAAGCTTTCTGTTAGAAATTTTTCCCCCCTACTCCCCACCCCTCCCCTAGATGGCTAATGGTTCTCAATTAGAAGGACCTTCATACACTATCTAGTCTAGTTTTCTTTGACAGATAAGAAAAATGAATGTAGGTATCATTACGACCATTTGGCAGATGAGGAAACAGATTTAGTGAGTTAAGTTGAAAGACAATTACATGACTATAAATGTTAGAGCAGGAAGATTTAAATCCAGGTCTTCCAACTCCAAGTCTAGCGAATTTTCTAATACAAGAAGTTGCCTCTCCAATAATTGCTGAATATAGCAACTCTCCACTTTGAAGCAACAATGGTGCATCAATCAGAAATATTTTCAGACTAAAATGATCTTTTTGAAAATCTCTACTATCTTTTCTATGTCCTATTCTTGGTATTCATTCATTTTCACTATTCTTTAAAAAGAACTCTTTCTACCAAGTGTGGGGTTTGAAACCATATTACTTATGACCAAATTTCCTTTTTAAACAGCTTATTCACTTAACCTTGTTTCTGTGGGTCAGATTCATATAAGCTGTGTAAGGGATTTGACTGTACAAACATGGGCTTTGAAAAATTATACAATTGAGTCTTCTTTGTGACTTTCCCTAATACTCCTCCTCCCTCCCATCCCACCTCTGCAACACACACATACTCATTATTCTTAATGGGAACAGAGGGCATTGGTTATACAAGGTCACCAGAATACTGCAGTGCTTTAGGTTTCTGAAGTGAATAATGTGGCAGAAAGACCATAGCAAACCTTATCTCTACCTAGTAATCAATGGAGAACTCTCTTAACCACAATGACTCTTTTATGCCACACTAATTCTCTTGGTCAAAAGACTATCTTAAAGCTATTCCATCTGGATAATTTTTCACGTTCCCAAGAGTGCTCATGTGCTGAAATTGTTAGTGTTTGGCTAACAACTCAGTCACTCTGCTCAAAGGTCAAGGAAACTTCTTCCTTTTTTTTTCCTCATAGATTTTCATAGTCTTAGGAATTGAAAAATAAAACTAGATTTGTTGTTGTTGTTCATTCCTTACAATGCAAGAAATGGATTTCCTTAGTTATGATTGTAGCAGGAAGGAAAAAGAAGCAAGGATGGAAATGGAAATGTCCTGTTTGTAGTTGTCCTTTGGTCTTTCTCATATTAGTTTCTCACTTTACCAGATTGTTTCAATTCCTATAGATTTTAGGTTCTACAGATAAGCTTTTTGATGCAAAGATTTTGTTTTCAAGTGTAACTCTGATAGCAGATGCTCAGAACTCTAATACAGCTTGCTATAGTCTCCCCCAAAAGAATTAAATTCAATTTATAATCATCTAAACACTTGATGGGGATACAAAAGCAGGAGCACAAATAGTACTTATGCTCAAAGAGCTTACAGTCTTTTGAGAGTTACTACATACAAATAACTAAATAACTATATAGAGCAGTAGCTAGGATTTCTTATCTGAGACAAAAACAAATCAGGGAAGTTAAGGGAGGAACAGGTTTGTAGGTATCTCAGAGGACGTTTCAAAGATGGGCTTAAATGGAAGCTGTGTAGAGGCAATCCAACCACCACTGCAATTATTCTAAGAGAGGAAATGAGAGACTCTGGATTATGCTGGGAGAGAAGGTAAATCATTTTAGGGACCTAAATATTGGGTAATCTAAAGTAGTTGCACAATATGAAATGGGCAAACAATCTCCAAACTGTAACTAGATCATCTTAATGAAGAAGCATGTCCTATTTAAAACAGGTATTGATACCCTGAGTAAAGCTTAAGTTGTCCTGCTCCAGTTACATCTCAGTAAATATACGGCAATTTGAGGAAGGTTCTTATTATTCACAGGACTCATCAATAGTAAAATAGCCTTTTTCTTCTTGAACTTAAGAAAAAAGTGACTCTGAAGAATTTAGCCATGAAATAGTCAAAATGATGAACCAGATTTGGAGATGAAGTGGGTGGGGGAATGTGCTTATTTTTTCCCCCAAGACTGAAGTCATCTGGTTAGTTTACAGAGGAAATGTTAAATTCTGTAGTAAACACAATACTTTTCTATTCTAAAGCCACAAAACCCAGAATTTACAACTCCACTGCTTTTTAAACTAGGTGATCTTTGGGACCTTTGTTTTTCTCAAATGGCCCTTAAATTTAAGCTTACAATTCTCTTTCAGTTACTCAGCTACATAACTTCAGACACACAGATCCTCCCTAGAATGTTACCCTGAACTATGATTGTTTATCCTGAAGTAGTCAATTTCTTTGCTAAAAGAAGAGTGGAAAGTTCAGAAAATATAGGTTGCTTGAGAAGAGTAGAAAAATGAACTAAAAACTGAAAAATTAAAAAAAAAAGCAGTCATTCTATTTAATCCAGTCACTGGAGCTGATAGATACTCATGAAAGTCCTTGTTGCCATATGATAATTTTGAAAGAAATTTTTCATAAACTTTCTAAGGTTTTTTTGAAAGGGTTTATTTCTTTCTGAAAATTACTAGTAACATGGTTTTAAGTCCAGAATTCTTCTGAAAATCAACATGGAGTTAAAGAATCTTCATTGTTTGGGACATTATTAGAAGTCATTTTATCTAATACCTACCTAAAGAGCATAAATCCTTTCTTCAATATTTCTGACAAGTAGTGATCTAGTCATTGCTCAAATTCCTACAATTTAGGGAAATTCACTATCTCATAAGACAGAACATTTGGGATAACTCTAACTTTTATAAAGTTATTTCTCAAGTTAAGTCCAATTTAACTTTCCTATAGCTTCTTCCAACAAGCCCTAATTTTGTTCTCTGTGGTAATTCAGAATAAGCCAAATTCTTTGACACTTGGTTTGTCACAAAAAAGAAAACTTGTAATTTTTAAGCTTTTACATTTTATCATCTTAACATAAAAGTCATTGGAAAACACCTGGAAATTAAAGACTTTGGGAAGGTATTGGGAGTGCAGTAAAGAGAGCATTGGACAGAGTGTAAAGAAACCCAAGTTCTAGTCTCAGTTGTGTTGTTTCTTCCCTATTGATAAAATGAAGGTGTTAGGCTATATAATCACTAAAATACCTTTAAATTTTGACATCGTGTGACCATAGTTTTGCTTACCTGAGATAAAAAGTGGGGCTGGTCAAAATCTTTGCTCTGAAACTTGCTACTGATATGAGCTTTACCAAATGAATTTTCCTTTCTAGATCTTTGTTTTCTCATCTGTAAAATGAGGAAAACGAGCTTGATGATCCCTTAAGATCCTTTTTTAACTCAAATCCTATAATCCTTCATAATCTTAACTATTTGCTGAAAATGATAAAATATTGCTTTATTTTTACTTGTTTTCTGTTTTCCAGGTTAAAATTCCTGATTCCTTAAACCAAACCTAATAGGACAGAATTCTAAATCTTATTCAATAATATCCTATGTTGTCAAGGTCTTTACTAAAATGTACAGTCCAGAACAGTGAGAATTGGCATATTTTTAGTCTCTACCTGACAGAAGGAACTCCATATTTGACCATAGATTGACTTGCTTACACAGAACTGGCTGTCAACTACTTTTAGGCAAGGTTCTACTGATCATAATCAGTTCAACAAACTTCATGTATTCCACATATACTATGTTAGCAAACTTTTCTAACAATTAGGGTTGATAAGGCATTAGTCAGATTACTAGTTAGAGAACTTGCCCCAAGGGCTTTTTTCATTCAATCCCTGTGAATCTGTCCAGTAATAATAACCAGATATAAGGGCAAAACCTCAGAGATCTGGGCTCTTAATGGGGGTATGCTTCCCACAGTACTTCTGAGCTTAATCATGTCAGTGCTTGATCATGGAACTGGAGTCTGGGGAACCCTACGCTTACATATACATATGCAAATAATGAAATTCCTGACTCTCTTCTCAAGAACAAAGACAATGTTTCAGGTCTATACTTTATAAAGACAAAGATACTAGCTCAGTAAAGGTATCTCAGGCTTATCTGCAATCTTGATTTCATACCATATGAAGATGAAAGAACTGAGGATGTTTAGCCTGAAGAAGAGAAGGTTTAGTGTGGATTGAAGCATCCTAGTTTTTCATGATTTGAACTTGATAATCTCTGAGCTACCTTTTTTTTTCAATTTTTTTAAATTAAAGCTTTTTATTTGCATAACATATGTATGGGTAGTTCCTCAGCACTGATCTTTACAAAGCTTTCCATTACAAATTTTACCCCCAGTTCCCACCCCTCCCCTAGATGACAGGAAGTCCATTACATGTTAATAATGTTAAAATACTTGACAAGTTGTTGTGCAAGAAAAATCCTATCTACAGAAAAAAAAAATCAGAGAAAGGAAACACACTGCAAGCAAACATCAATAAAGAGCATGAAAATGTTATGTTGTAGTCCACATTTCATATCCCTCCCTCTGGATGTATATGGCTTTCTTCACTGAACAATTGGAACTGGTTTGAGACAATTCTTTGTTGCAGAGAGCCACGTCCATCAGAGTTGATCATCATATGATATTGTTGTTGCCGTGTATAATGATCTCCTGGTTCTGCTCATTTTATTCAGCATCAGTTCATGCAAGTCTCTCCAGGACTCTCTAAAATCATCCTGCTGGTCGGTTCTTACAGAGCAATAATATTCCATAACATTCATATACCATAATTTATTCAGCTACTCTCCAATTGATGGGCATCCATTCAGTTTCCAGTTTCTAGCCACTACAAAAAGGGCTGCCACAAACATTCTTGCACATGTGGGTCCCTTTCCCTCCTCTAAGATCTCTTTGGGATATAAGCCCAGTAGAAACACTGCTGGGTCAAAGGGTATGCACAGTTTGATAACTTTTTGAGCATAGCTCCAAATTGCTCTCCAGAATGGTTGGATCTGTTCACAGTTCCACCAACAATGTATTAGAGTCCCAGCTTTCCCACATCCCCTCCAGCATTCATCGTTATCTTTTCCTGTCATTTTAACCAATCTGACAGGTGTGTAGTGGTTCCTCAGAGTTGTCTTAATTTGCATTTCTCTGATCAATAGTGATTTGGAGCAACTTTTCATATGACTAGAAATGGTTTTAATTTCATCATCTGAAAATTATCTGTTCATATGCCTTGACCATTTATCTATTGAAGAGTGGCTTGAATTCTTATAAATATGAGACAATTCTCTATATATTTTAGAAATGAGGCCTTTATCAGAACCATTAAATGTAAAGATGATTTCCCAATTTGATGCTTCCCTCCTAATCTTGTCTGCATTAATTTTGTTTGTACAGAAACTTTTTAATTTAATATAATCAAAATTATCTATCTGGTGTTCAATTAAGAGTTCCAGATCTTCTTTGGACATAAATTTATTCCATCTCCACTGAGCTACCTTTTAAAGCAGATTTATAGAAACATAGAAACAAGCATTGGAATTTAGATCAGAATTAAATTCTCTTCAGAAAATGATTTGAAAAAACAAAGCACTTATCTATACTAAAAATACTTACATAGACACAGAAGTGGCAATAAAGGAAAGTATTAAAAGCTATCTGGACCTATTATATTCAACAAAATAATAAGAATAAGAATAAGTGACAGATGAAAATTTAAAAAAATCTAAACATTCAAGTTAATAGAACAAGATATAGAGAATTTAAATAACAATATCAGGAAAATAAATTAAATAAGCCTTAAAAAACCCAGGGTGAAATGGAATTATAAATAAATTATATAAAAAAGTTGAAGGAAAAATTAGAATATGAAATAAAGAATTGGAAAAAATAGGTAAAGAATCCTAACCAAACCTCTTCTATGAAACATGCATCATCTTGACACTAAGCTATAGAGAGATAAAAGAGATGAAGAAATGTATGGAACAATATTTCTAATATCAATACAAACATTAAATTATTAGCAAATATATATTAAAGATATATTAAAATATTATAGTCTATGCCTAGGTTAGATTTACTTCGGGAATGCAAAAAAATAACAATCATATCCACAAATACATAAAAAGCTTCTGACAAAATGTAATAGACCTTTTTGTTAAAAAAACTCAAAGCATAAGAATTCCTTGATACAGTGAATAATGTTTATTTATTTATAATAAAGATGTAATAACCACAATGAACAAAAGCTATTGGTCTTTTTAATAACATCAAGAGTAAAGCAAATTTATCTATTGTCATTATTGTTATTTGATGTAGTTCTAGAAATACTAAGGAACAATAAGATGAAAAAAACTGGAGAAAGAAGCATAGGCAAAAATGACAATTAAACAACCACAGAGAGATCAATTTTCACCTCCATATTCAACACTAAGCCCCAGATGGACAAATAACCAACATGTAAAAGGTCATTTTTTTAATGTTGTTCACAATTATAGATAAGAAAGAATTGTTAACCAAACAACTGATAAAGATCATAAATGAAGAAAGTATCTAGGTGGCACAGTGGTTAACTTCAAAAGGCTTGTGGTCAGAAAGACCTGAGTTCAAATTTGCCCTCAAACACAGATTAGCCATTTGACCCAAGACAAATCATTTAAGTTCTTTTTGCCTTAATTTTCTTATCTGTAAATTAACATAATAATAGCACTCATCTCCCAGACTTGTTGTAAGAACAAAATAAGATAATATTTATAAACCACTTAGCTCAGTGAGTGGCACATAATAGTATTATATAAATGCTAGCTATTATTATTGTTATTATTATTTAAAATTGAAATTAACAAGAGAAAGAATTGACTGGGAAAAAATTTTTTGTGAAAAATTTCTCTGCTAAAAACCTGCTGTTCAAATTATGTAAAGAATTTGATATACACATATATGTATGCATATACAAAGCAAAAACCACTTCTCAATTGATAAATAACCAAAGGATATGAACAAAATTTTCAAAAGAAGTAAGAGCATGGCATTGACAACCACTGGGAAAAGTGCTCAAAATCAATATTTAAAGAAATGAAAATTAAAAGGAAATCTGAAATTTTACCTTACATCTATCAAATTGGCATAATTGACTTAGAAGAAGGAAAATGACAATTATTGAAGAGGCTATAGGATAAAAGGGATACTAAAGCTATATTGGTAGGGTTATGAAGCTGGTTCAATGATTCTGAAAATATAAAAGATGTCACTCAACTGTGTATTGTCTTTGCTCCAGCCATACCACTTATAGTCTTATACTCCAAAGAGGTCAAAAAAAAAAAAAAGAATTGATTCATTGCAGCAATTTTTATCATAGCAAAGAATTGTAAACAGAATGTGTATCCCTCAAATGAGAATGATGAAAAAAATGATATATGAATTCAATGGAAAAATACTGTGCTATAAGACTGATCAGTGAAAAAATTAACCAAGATTCCAGAGAATTGATGATGGAGCATGCTAGCTACCTCTTGACAAAAAGAAGAATGAAACATATATTTTTGAATATGACTAATGCAAAAATTTGTTTTGCTTGAGTACTCATATTGGGTAAAAAACCTTGGTTTTCATTTTAATTTTCACTGGGAGGTTATTCAGTGAAAAGGGGAATTGAGAAATAGAGAAAAATCAATTTTTACTCATTGAAAAAGAATTAAAAGAAAATTGCTATAACCCAAACCCCAAACTAAACAAAACCCATTGTTCTGTAGCTGAGTAGAGAATAAACTCAATTTAACTAGGCTAATCTTTGGACAATAGTTCATCATTTGGTCTGTGCTCAAAATCTTTCAAATTTTACAGGACCCATTAGAGCTTGTACAAGCCTCATGCATTGGAGGAAGACTTATAGTACTATTCTTAAGACTAATGATTTTAGCTAATAAATACTCTTTATCCCCTCACATTTTTATTGATTTCTTTTAAATAATACAGTAATTTCTTGATAAACTCCTCCTCACATTAAGTTCCTCCCTTGCACAAAGAAAATTAGCCAAATTAATTATAAAAGCTAGCATGTCAGATAGTTTATGCAACATTCAACAGTCTTGCCTCTCCCCAATGAACAGAGATGTAGGTTTCATCCTCTAATGTCAGGAACCAGTTATTCCATGTGGTTGAGTTCAGCTGCTATTTAGTGTTGTCATCTATATAACTATAGTAAACAGTTGTAGGTGTTCTTTGGTTTTTCCAGGTTTGCTATACCCAAATGTCTTACCGAGTTAGCAATAAAGGATCAGGTGATGTTATTCAAATGCTGATCCCTGGTTTCTGTGTGCAGAACCCAAAGCAAGAGCCTTTGAGGGTAACTACAAATTACATAATGGCACTTTGCTTCCCTTCTCTCAGTACCAGTTCTGATTTCTGATAATATCTATCTTGCTAATTGTAGGACTTAGTTTGAATTTATCTCATCAGTCTTATGGGTTGTGGATCCCTCTCACTGTCTCCTCCAGTTCTTATTCCCTCTCATTTGCTTAATTATAATAGGGAACATTACAATAAATGTTTATTTGGATAAAATCAAAGTTAATAACATAGACACAAACTATCTATTTAATTAGATCCCAAATTTATCTTTTCCCCAGGGGCAAACATTTTGGGGACTGCAATTCTTTTTCCTAAATTCTTTTTCAGTTCAGGGACTAAAGGTTCAGTTCTCAACTTTTTCTGTCAGGAACTAAGTGAAAGAAAGGATTTCTTCCACTTAGCTATTGAGAATCAATTCTGACTTCATTTTATGCAGTGTAGGAAACCAAGCTGCCTTGGATTGCTTTCTGTTATGGTTTGAGCAAGCACAGTGACACAAGGTGCCATGCATAGGATCTCAGCTACCCCATCTTGTTTTAATTTTTTCCCAAGATTTTTGCACCTTTATATTTAAAAATAAAAATTATTGGGATTCCTCAAAGGAAAAGGTACACTGTATTAGCTATCAGATTCTCTTCCAAATCAAACCAAGAGGAAAAAAATGGAGCCAGTGTCCTTTTTTCTGCAGAGGTTACTTCACTTGCTGTGGGGGTAGGACTAAGGAGCAAGGAAGTGTAACCACATATATATTCTCTGTCTCTCTATCTCTCTTTCTGTCTCTGTCTTTCTTTCTCTGTCTCTGTTTCTGTCTCTCTCTGTCTCTCTGTCTCTGACTCTGTCTCTGTCTCTCTCTCTCCTTCCCTTAACTGCCCCTTAGGAGCAATTTCTTTGGCTGATGCCTTATCAACCCTAAGGATATTGCGATTACAAAAGTTTGCTTACCTAGTACATGTGAAGTAGGTAAAGGTTGATGAACTGATTATGATCAGTAGAGCCTTACCTAAAAGTAGTTGACAGCCAGTTCTGGGTAAGTAGGTCAATCTGTGAAGAAGCTTTCATCAGTATTGATAAACTTAGTGGTCAGCTAGACATTGGTTGGGCAAGGATTAATGATGGCATTGGTAGCCTTTTAAAAAGCAAATTACACTCTTTTATGAATCACTGGAGACAGAAGATAGTCCTGAAGAGTGTGAATCAGACAACATAGTGAGATACTGAAGAATACAGCTCTTTATATGGAAGTATTCCTTGCCTCTGGAGGAAGAGGGATTTCTGTCTTATCCCCATTCTTCATTTTTCATGATGTCTTACAATGAAGCTATTCACTCAGAAAGAAAAACCACATCCAACAAGGAACAGGACAGTCTGGAGACAGGAGAGAGCTTTGAGGGATGAGGTCTCCTAATATTGGCCAGCATTAATGAAGTAGAAGAAAATAGGCCCAGGGACCCTGATTTAGCAACCAGTGGAAGAGATACTTTACCTAGAGGTTGAAGCATGAGGACACAAGAAGAGAAAAGAAGGGGATATCCTGATCCTTTAATACCAATGATTAAAATCATCTTAGCTACATGTTCTATAGAAGTACATTCCAAGAATGTTCTCAATATTCCTACTAATGCTATGTGTAGTTTTTGGAGAATACACCCTATATTTTATTGTAAGGTAGAGAAAAGGTGTGCCTATTATTTTTCTGATGCTACCTTATGTAAATGTCTTTTCTTTGAGCTAATTATGTCTACAGGCTGACTATTAGAGGTAAGTGCATCAATGGAGCATCATGAACTATAATTTTAGGAGTGTCAATCCATAGAGTAACTTTTTACCTAGGAGTAATTACCTCTTTAGGGATCCAATTTTTAGATTTGAGTTGTGGGATAGCCCAGAGGGAGTGTTACACATTCATACATGTAGTCAACTTTACCTTCAAAGATGGACACATATTTTTGGCAGGTTTTTTGTTTTGTTTTGTTTTTGCTGTTAAAAAGGTACTACTGTGGAGATGGAGCCAAGATGGTAGAGAGGACACATGTTTCTTTCTGACCTCATCCCACATCCCTCAAACAAATCCAAATCCAGTCTCTGAATTAGTTCTGGACTGGCAGAACCCACAAATATTGGGAATGTAACAAATTACCAGCAGAAGATAATTTTGAAGCTCTTGAGAAAAGGTCTGTTTCAATTAGGTAGAGAGGGAGGCAGGCTGAGCACAGACATCAGGGAGTTCAGGCAGGACAGAGTTCTGAGGTGATGTGTATTGGAGAATCTACAGGGAGGAACCTACAACAGTGTTGGCTACTCTGCCCTGGTTGCAAACCAGTAGATCAGCAGAGAAGCTATAAAATATCCAACACAAATACAAAAGGTAAATAGTGAATCCCCAAAGCTAGCATTTCATGAGACCTGGCTACACCCACCCAGCACTGGAAGTCAGTAAGCACAGCTGCAGCATCTTGTAAAGGAAGCTTGGATAATCTCCCTTGCCCTAAAAGCAGATCCCACCGGTTTTGTTGTTGTTGTTTTGTTTTGTTTTTTTTTGCTGAGGCAATTGGGGTTAAGTGATTTGCCCAGGGTCACACAGGTAGGAAGTATTAAGTGTCTGAGGGCAGATTTAAACTCAGGTCCTGCTGACTTCAGGGCTGGTGCTCTATCCACTGTGCTACCTAGCTGCCCCCAAATCTCAACTTTTAAAAAATCATATAAAAAAAATAACCCTGACAATAGATAGTTTTTATGGTGAAAGAGAAGAACAGATTTTAAACCCTGAGGAGACTAAAAGCAGATCATCTCCAGTTGAAGCCCCAAAGGGTGGTATAAATTGGTCCCTATCACACAAGGCTCTTCTAGAAGAAATTAAAAAGGATTTTAAAAGAGAGCTAGAAGAAAACTGGGGAAAAGAAATGAAAACTTTGCAAGAGGGTTTGAAAAAGGCAACACAGAAATTATCTGAAGAAAATTCACTACAAAATAGACTTAGTGAAATGGAAAAAGCATATAACTCATTAAAAGATCAATTTGACAAAATGGGAAAAGAAAACAACTCCCTGAAAAACAATGTGTAAAATGAAATAAAAATCCATAGAACAAACAACTCATTTAAAAATTCAATTAGATAAATACAAAAAGAAGTAAAAAAAGTAAATGAAGAAAATAATTCACTAAAAATCAGAACTGAACAAATGGAAATGAATGACTCAATGAGACATCAAGAGTCATTCAAGCAAAACAAAAAAAATGAAAAATTAGAAGAAAATGTAAACTACCTATTTGGGAAAACAACTGACTTTTGGAAATAGATCTAGGAGAGACAATCTAAGGATTATTGGACTTCCTGAAAACCATGATGAAAAAAAGAGCTTAGACACAATTTTTCAGGAAATCATGAAAGAGAATTGCCCTTATGTCATAGAATCACAAGGTAAAATAGTCACTGAAAGAATTCACTGAACACCTACTAAAAGAGACCCCAAAATTAAAACTCCAAGGAATATTGTGGCTAAATTTCAGAATTAGCAGACCAAGGGAAAAATATTACAAGCAGCCAGAAAAAAACATTTCAAATACCAAGGAGCCACAATAAGGACCTAGTAGCTTCCACCTTAAAGGATCTAAGGGCCTGGAATCTGATATTCTGAAAGGAAAGGAATTTGGAATGCAGCCAAGAATAAACCATTTCACTAAACTGAACATTTTCTTTCAGGGAAAAAGATGGACATTCAGTGAAATGGGTAAATTCCATTTATGTCTGATAAAAAGACCAGAGCTAAACAAAAAATTTGACCTCCAGATATAGAACTCAAGAGAAGCATAGATAGGTAAAAAGAAAAGAACTCTTGAGAACCGTTATGGGTATACATAGAGAGTGCATGTATAATTTGATTTTATGGTTATGATATTAAAAAGAAACTAGAGGAGGAAAGGGGATTGTACTGGAAAAAGGGGAAAAAAGGAGACTAAATGAGGAAAATTACATCTCACAAAGAGGCAAAGAAAACCTCTTATAATTGAGGGAAAGAAGGGAAGGGGATGAACATTGTGTGAATCTTTCTCTTATCAGATTTGGCTCAAACAAAGAATATTAGACATAGTTTCATAAAGAGACTTCTCGCATCTTATAGAAAAAATGGGAGGAGAAAGGGGAAAAAGGAAGGGATAGGCTAAATAGAAGGGAAAACAGAAAAGTAGGGGAAAGGTATAAGAAAGGGGGAGGGACTCTAAAGTGGGAGAGCTGCTTGAGGCAAGTGGTGCTCATAAGTAAAATACTGGGGAAGAGGGAAAGGGGAAAAGAAAAGAGAAAAGTATAATTTGGGGTAAATAAGATGGCAGGAAATACAGAATTAGTAGTTTTAACTATAAATGCGAATGGGGTGAATTCTCCCATAAAATGGAAGCAGATAGCAGACTGGATTAAAAGACAGAATCCTACAATATGTTGTTTACAAGAAACACATTTAAAGCAGAATGATACATACAGAATAAAGGCAAAAGACTGGAGCAGAATCTGTTATGCTTCATGTAAAGTAAAAAAAAGCAAAAGTAGCCATCCTGATCTCACATCAAGCAAGAGCAAAAATTCATCTAACTAAAAGAGATAAGAAAACTATATCTTCCTAAAGGGTACCATAGATAATTAAGCAATGTCAGTACTAAACACATATGCATCAAGTGGTATAGCATGGAAATTCCTAAAGGAGAAGTTTGAATGGTACAAGAAGAAATAGACAGCAAAACTAAAATAGATCTCAACCTTGCTCTCTCAGAACTAGATAAATTGAACTACAAAATAAATAAGAAAGAAGTTAAGGAGGTAAATAGAATACTAGAAAAGTTAGGTATGATAGATCTTTGGAGAAAATTGAATGGAGACAGAAAGGATATACTTTCTTCTTGGCAGTTCATGGAACCTTTACAAAAATTGACCATATATTAGGACATAAAGACCTCAAAATCAAATGCAGAAAGGCAGAAATAGTAAATACATTTTTTCATATTATGATGTAATAAAAATAAAGTTCAATAAAAGGCTAGGGGAAAATAGACCAAAAAGCAATTGGAAACTAAATAATCTCATCCTAAAGAATGAATGGGTGAAACAGCAAATCATAGACACAATTGATAATTTCATCCAAGAGAATGACAATGATGAGACAACATACCAAAATTTGTGGGATGCAGCCAAAGTGGTAATAAGGGGACATTTTGTATTTCTACATAGTTACTTGCATAAAATAGAGAAAGAGAAGATCAATTAATTGGGCTTGCAACTAAACAAGCTAGTAAAGGAACAAATTAAAAACCTCTAATCAAATTCCAAACTTGAAATTCCAAAAATAAAAGGAGAATTAATAAAATTGAAAACTAAAAAAGCTATTGGATTAATAAATAAAACTAAGAGTTGGTTTTATGAAAAAACCAACAAAATAGCTAAACTATTAGTTAATTTGATTAGAAAAAGGAAAGAGGAAAACCACATTGTTAATCTGAAAAATGAAAAGGGAGAACTTTCCACCGATGAAGATGAAATTGGAGCAATAATTAGGAGTTATTTTGCCTAACTTTATGCCAATAAATTTGATAACTTAAGTGAAACGGAGGAATACCTACAAAATATAGATTTCCCAGATTAACAGAAGAGGAAATAAATTACTTAAATAGTCCCATTTTAGAAAAAGAAATAGAACAAGCTATTGATCAACTTCCTAAGAAAAGATCTCCAGGGCCAGATGGATTTACATGTGAATTCTACCCAACATTTAAAGAATAATCAACTCCAATACTGTTGGAGTTTCTTCTTCAAATAAACTATTTGAAAAAATAGGGAAAAAAGGACTCGTACCAAATTACTTTTATGACACAGGCATGGTACTGATACCTAGAGTAGGTAGGATGAAAACAGAGAAAGAAAATAATAGACTAATTTCCCTAATGAATATTGATGCAAAAATCTTAAACAAAATATTATCAAAGAGATTACAGAAAGTCACCCCCAGGATAATACACATGACCAAGTGGGATTTATACCAGGAATGCACGGCTGGTTCAATACTAGGAAAACTATTAGCATGATTGACTATATCAATAACCAAATTAACAAAAAACATATGATAATCTCAATAGATGCAGAAAAAGCATTTGATAAAATCCAACATCCATTCCTATTAAAAACACTAGAGAGTATCAGAATTAATGGACTTTTCCTTAAAATAATCAGTAGCATCCATTTAAAACTATCAGCAAGTATCATATGTAATGAGGATAAACTGGAACCATTCCCAATAAGATCAGGGGTGAAACAAGGTTGCCCACTATCATCATTATTATTCAATATTGTATTAGAAATTATAGATATGGCAATAAGAGAAGAAAAAGAGATGAAAAGAATTAGAGTAGGTCATGAGGGAACCAAATTATCACTCTTTGCAGATGACATGATGGTCTACTTAGAGAACCCTAGAGAATCAACTAAAAATCTATTAGAAATAGTCCACAACTTTAGCAAAGTTGCAGGATACAAAATAATTCTACATAAATCATCAGCATTTTTATACATCACTAACAAAATCCAACCGCAAGAGATACAAAGAGTAATTCCATTTAAAATAATTGTCAATAGTATAAAAGATTTGGGAATCTATCTGCCAAGGGAAAGTCAGGAACTATATGAGCAAAACTACAAAACACTTTCCACACAAATAAAGTCAGATCTAAACAATTGGGAAAATATCAAGTACTTTTGGATAGGCCGAGAGAATATAATAAATTTGACAATACTACCTAAGCTAATATATTTATTTAGTGCTATACCAATCAACCCCCTGAAGAAACTATTTTACTGACCTTTAAAAAATAACAACAAAATTCATCTGGAAGAACAAAAGGTCAAGAATTTCAAAGGAATTAATGGGGAAAAAAGTGAATCAAGGTGGTCTAGCTGTACCAGATCTGAAACTATATTATAAAGCAAAGGTCATCAATAACATTTGGTACTGGCTAAGAAATAGAGTAATTGATCAGTGGAATAGGTTAGATTCACAGAACAAAATAGTCAATGATTATAGTAATCTAGTGTTTGACAAACCCAAAGACCCCAGCTTTTGGAATAAGAATTCACTATTTAACAAAAACTGCTGGAAAAATGGGAAACTAGTATGGCAGAAACTAAGCATTGACCCACACCTAACACCAAGGTTAGGTCGAAATGGGTTCATGATGTAGACATAAAGAATGATATAAACAAATTAGAAGCATAAGGATAGTTTATCTCTCAGATCTGTGGAGGAGGAAGGAATTTATGACCAAAGAACAACAATTATTATTAATCACAAAATAGATAATTTTGATTATGTTAAGTTAAACAATTTTTGTGGGGCAGCTAGGTGGCGCAGTTGATAGAGCACCAGCCCTGAAGTCAGGAGGACCTGAGTTGAAATCTGGTCTCAGACACTTAACATTCCCTAGCTGTGTGACCCTGGGTAAGTCACTTAACCCCAATTGCTTCAGCAAAAAAAAAAAAAAAAATGTACAAGATTAGAAGGGAAATAAACTGGGAAAACATTTTTACATTCAAAAGTTCAGATAAAGGCCTCATTTCTAAAATATATAGAGAATTAACTCAAATTTATAAGAATTCAAGCCATTCTCCAGTTGATAAATGGTGAAAGGATATGGACAGACAATTTTCAGATGAAGAAATTGAAACTATTTGTAGTCATATGAAAAGATGCTGCAAATCACTATTGATCAGAGAAATGCAAATTAAGACAACTCTGACATATCACTACATACCTGTCAGATTGGCTAAGATGATAGAAAAAGATAATGATGAATGTTGAAGGGGATGTGGGAGAGCAATTTGGAACTATGCTCAAAAAGTTATCCAACTGTGCATATCCTTTGACCCAGAAGTGTTTCTACTGGGCTTATATCCTAAATAGATCTTAAAGGAAAGAAAGGGACCCACATAGTATATGAATGTTATGGAATATTATTGTTCTTTAAGAAACAATCAGCAGGATCATTTCAGAGAGGCCTGAAGAGACTTACATGAATTGATGCTAAGTAAAATGAGCAGAACCGGGAGATCATTGTACATAGTAACATCAATATTGTATGATGATCAATTCTGATGAACATGACTCTTTCCAACAATGAGATGATTGAAGCCAGTTCCAATGATCTTTTGGTGAAGAGAGCCACCTACACCCAGAGAGAGGACTATAGGAACTGAATGTGTATCACAACATAATATTCTCACTCTTTGATGTTGTTCGCTGGCATTTTGTTTTCTTACTCATTTTCTTTCCTTTTTGATCTGATTTTTCTTGTGCAACAAAAGAATTGTATAAATATGTTTACACATATTGGATATAACATATTTTAACATATACAGCATATTTTGGATTGCTTGCCATCTAGGGAAGGGGGTTGGGGGAAAAGGGGAAAATCTGAAACACAAGGCTATGCAAGAGTCAATATTGAAAAATTATCTGTGCATATGTTTTGAAAAGAAAAAGCTTTTTAAAAAAGAGAGAAGGAGGTGGGGTACTGGAACACAGGGCTTTGCAAGGGCTATTGTTGAAGAACTGTTCACTCTTGAAAAATAAAAAGCATTAATAAAAAGAAAAGAAAGGTACTACTGTGAATATTTTATTGTATATTAGAACTTTTTTCTTCTGTCATTGACTTTCTTGAGGAATATGTCTAATAGTAAGATGATTAGGTCAAAAGTTATAAATAATTAATTGACTTTTCTCTCATAAATCTATACCTCTTCCCCCAAGAATTTTCTGATCACATACTTTGATCAGAACCAACTATCTTTTTAAAATTAGATAGTAGATTTGATTTCTGACTTCCTTCTCTAAGACATAAGGGTCTCTTCCCTTCCTTTCCTTTGTCTAACATACACTGGAGTGGGGAGAGGTCTCCGAGAGCATTAAAGATTGCTAGGCTTAAAAGAAGGGACTAGAGTGGGGCATGGTAGAGAGAAGGAAAGAAAAAAAATGAGCGGTTAAAAAGAGAAAGAGTAAAAAGATTGGTAGAAATGATAGAGGAAATGGTCCAAATAGAATATCACTTTCTAAATACCAAACTCAGACAGCCCAAATTTGACAATTTAAGAATTTTTAAAGCATCTATCAGCAGCTCCTGGAACTGTTCTAAGTGCTGATGATATGCCTGCAAAGGCTATCTGAAAGAGGGTTATGCTGAGCTCCCTTGCCAACTTTTGGGAGTATAATATGATTTACCACTGCAATGGTGTACCAAAATACCAAAATGGAAGAACCATTGACTTGGTAGACCTTTAAAAGGAATGCTCTCTGTCCTCTGGATCTGTCTTTTTGTGCCTTCTAAAGATGTCAATGTCAGAAAAGCCTTTAAATGCTCTCTCTCAACCTAGAAAAAAGTAGGAAAAGACTTGCAAATGAGAGTCAACCACATATGTCCTAGTGAATTTCAAACTGGATCTCAAACCCAGGTTATATCTTCTGCTTTATGTTTCTTTCATGTGCGTAGGTGGCTGAGCAAGGATATTGAGTTGAACATTTCTATCTTTGGAGGCTGCATTGTGAATTTCAAACTGGTTCCTCTGTTGGTTTCAGTGACAGATATACTATATACCTGTTCAGGTCTTCTTGGAAGAGTAGATGACCTCCAATAGAACAGTCTTCCCCTGTATTGGCTTGTCCATTGGATCTGGACCTGAAGGGAACTAATTGGATATTACAGAAATGAAGTAAAGACAAAAATGCCAGTCTCACAAAATTTTTAATATTTTGATGTTTTAAGTATTATCCTTCTAGCCACATGTATCCCCAAAGCATGTGTCTTACTACCAATGTATCCATTAAATTTATGCCCATTCTTCTCCTCTCCTGGACTCTGGGTATATTTGTGGGAGAATGTGTCATTGATATTTGGGGAAAATATCTTGTAACTTTTGTCTTTGTGGGTTTGTTTATTGATTGGCTGATTGTTAGCATTTTTGTATTACATAATTATTCTTACTTGAGTCTCAACAATTGTTTTGAAGATTTTTCTTATAGTTTGCAAACCTTTATGAAATTGGTTTTCTTCTTTTACTTGGAAGAAATGACCTAGGAATGCAAAAGAATTCAACTATAAGTAATTCAGGAGTTCTGAATTCTAATCCTATTCATCTGTCTTGTTTGATCATGGAGTTTCTTTGGCTTCCATTTGCCTATGTTACTGTGCACATTTGCACAAATAACACATTATTGTATGACTTTATTGAGAATTATATGAGGAGGCACTAATGGAAAATTTGTAAATTTTTTTTATTAAAGCTTTTTATTTGTATAACATATGTATGGGTAGTTCCCCAGCATTGATCTTTACAAAGCTTTCCATTACAAATTTTACCCCCAGCCCCCCCCCTCCCCTAGATGGCAGGAAGTCCATTACGTGTTAATAATGTTGAAATACTTGACAAGTTATGCAAGAAAAATCCTATGTGCAAGAAAAAAAAGAAAATCAAAGAAAGGCAACACAATGCAAGCAAACATCAATAGAGAGCACGAAAATGTTACGTTGTGGTCCATATTTCATATCCCTCTCTCTGGGTGTATATGGTTTTCTTCAGTGAACAATTGGAACTGGTTTGAGACAATTCTTTGTTGCAGAGAGCCATGTTCATCAGAATTGATCATCATGTAATACTGTTGTTGCTGTGTATGATGATCTCCTGGTTCTGCTCATTTCACTCAGCATCAGTTCATGCAAGTCTCTCCAGGCCTCTCTGAAATCGTCCTGCTGGTCGTTTCTTACAGAGCAATAATATTCCATAACATTCACATACCATAATTTATTCAGCCACTCTCCAATTGATGGGCATCCATTCAGTTTCCAGTTTCTAGCCACTACAAAAAGTGCTGCCACAAACATTCTTGCACACGTGGGTCCCTTTCCCTCCTCTAAGATCTCTTTGGGATATAGGCCCAATAGAAACACTGCTGGGTCAAAGGGTATGCACAGTTTGATAAGTTTTTGAGCGTAGCTCCAAATTGCTCTCCAGAATGGTTGGATCCGTTCACAGTTCCACCAACAATGTATTAGTGTCCTAGTTTTCCCACATCCCCTCCAACATTCATCGTTATCTTTTCCTGTCATTTTAGCCAATCTGACAGGTGTGTAGTGGTACCTCAGAGTTGTCTTAATTTTCATTTCTCTGATCAATAGTGATTTGGAGCAACTTTTCATATGACTAGAGATGGTTTTAATTTCATCATCTGAAAATTGTCTGTTCATATCCCTTGACCACTTATCTATTGAAGAATGGCTTGAATTCTTATGTATGTGAGACAATTCTCTATATATTTTAGAAACAAGACCTTTATCAGAACCATTAAATGTAAAGATGATTTCCCAATTTGATGCTTCCCTCCTAATCTTGTCTGCATTAGTTTTATTTGTACAGAAACTTTTTAACTTAATATAATCAAAATTATCCATCTGGTGTTCAATTAGGAGTTCCAGATCTTCTTTGGACATAAATTTATTCCATCTCCACAGGTCTGAGAGGTAAACTATATTACGTTCCTCTAACTTGCTTACAAAGTCACTCTTTATATCTAGACCATGAACCCATTTAGATCTTATCTTGCTATGTGGTGTTAGGTATGGGTCAAGTCCTAATTTCTTCCACACTAGTTTCCAATTTTCCCAGCAGTTTTTGCTGAATAGTGAGTGATTATCCCAAAAGCTGGGGTCTTTGGGTTTATCAAACACTAAATTGTTAAGGTTATTGCCTAGATTGTCCTGATAACCAATCATGTGCCACTGATCGACTGCTCTATTTCTTAGCCAGTACCAAACGGTTTTGATGACCGCTGCTTTATAATATAGTTTTAGATCTGGTACAGCAAGGCCACCTTCATCTGCCTTATTTTTTCATTAATCCCCTTGAAATCCTTGACCTTTTGTTCTTCCAAATGAACTTTGCTACTATTTTTTCTAGATCTGTAAAATAATTTCTTGGGAGTTTGATGGGTATGGCACTAAATAAGTAGATTAGTTTGGGTAGTACTGTCATTTTTATTATGTTCGCTCTGCCTACCCATGAGCACTTAATGTTTTTCCAATTAATTAGGTCTGATTTTATTTGTGTGGAAAGTGTTTTGTAGTTTAGTTCATATAGTTTCTGACTTTTCCTTGGCAGATAGATTCCCAAATATTTTATCCTATCATCTGTTATTTAGAATGGAATTTCTTTTTGTATCTCTTGCTGCTGGACTTTGTTGGTAATATATAAAAATGCTGATGATTTATGTGGATTAATTTTGAATCCTGCAACTTTGCTAAAGTTGTGAATTGTTTCTACTAGTTTTTTAGTTGAGTCTCTAGGGTTCTCTAAGTATACCATCATGTCATCTGCAAAGAGTGATAATTTGGTATCTCCATTACCTACTCTGATTCCTTTTATCTCTTTTTCTTCTCTTATTGCTAAAGCTAACATTTCTAATACAATATTAAATAGTAATGGTGACAGTGGGCAGCCTTGTTTCACTCCTGATCTTATGGGGAATGGTTTTAGTTTGTCTCCATTACATATGATGCTTGCTGATGGTTTTAAATAGATGCTGCTGATCATTTTAAGGAAAAGCCCATTTATTCCTATACTCTCTAGTGTTTTTAATAGGAAAGGGTGTTGAATTTTATCAAATGCTTTTTCTGCATCTATTGAGATAATCATATGATTTTTGTTAGTTTGGTTATTAATATAATTAATTATGCTGATAGTTTTCCTAATATTGAACCAGCCCTGCATCCCTGGTATAAATCCTACTTGGTCATAGTGTACTATCCTGGGGATGACTTTCTGTAATCTCATTGCTAATATCTTATTTAAAATTTTTGCATCAATATTCATTAGGGAAATTGGTCTATAGTTTTCTTTCTCTGTTTTCACCCTACCTGGTTTAGCTATCAGCACCATATCGGTCTCATAGAAGGATTTTGGCAGTATACCTTCTGTCCCTATTTTCTCAAATAGTTTGTATAGTATTGGAATTAATTGTTCTTTGAATGTTTGGTAGAATTCACATGTAAATCCATCTGGCCCTGGAGATTTTTTCTTAGGGAGTTGGTTAATAGCTTGTTCTATTTCTTTTTCTAATATGGGGCTGTTTAGATAATTTATATCCTCTTCTTTTGACTTGGGCAATCTATATTTTTGTAGATATTCCTCCATTTCATTTAGATTATCAAACTTACTGGCATAAAGTTGGGCAAAGTAACTCCTAATTATTGCTCTAATTTCCTCTTCATTGGAGGAAAGTTCTCCCTTATCATTCTTGAGACTAACAATTTGATTTTCCTCTTTCCTTTTTCTTATCAAATTAACTAAAAGCTTATCTATTTTGTTGTTTTTTTTTGTAGAACCAACTCTTAGTTTTATTTATTAACTCAATAGTTTTCTTATTTTCAATTTTATTAATTTCTCCTTTTATTTTTAGAATTTCCAATTTGGTATTTAATTGAGGGTTTTCAATTTGTTCTTTTTCTAGTTTTTTTTTAATAATAAGACCAATTCATTGATGTTTTCTTTCTCTATTTTATGCAAGTAAGCATCTAAAGATATAAAATTGCCCCTTATAACTGCTTTGGCCGTATCCCACAAATTTTAGTATGTTGTCTCCTTATTGTCATTCTCCTGGATGAAATTATTGATTGTGTCTATGATTTGCTCTTTCACCCATTCATTCTTCAGGATTAGATTATTTAATTTCCAATTAACTTTTGGTTTATTTTCTCCTGGCCTTATATTGCATGTGATTTTTATTGCATCATGATCTGAAAAGGATGCATTTACTATTTCTGCCTTTCTGCATTTGATTTTGAGGTTTTTATGCCCTAACACATGGTCAATTTTTGTATAGGTTCCATGGACTGCTGAGAAAAAAGTAAACTCCCTACTGTCTCCATTCAACTTTCTCCATAGATCTATCATACCTAACTTTTCTAACAATTGGTTTATCTCCCTAGTTTCTTTCTTGTTTATTTTGTGGTTTAATTTATCTAATTCTGAGAGAGCAAGGTTGAGATCCCCCACTAGTATAGTTTGGCTGTCTATTTCTTCTTGCATCTCTCTTAATTTCTCCCCTAGGAATTTGGATGCTATTGTACTTGGTGCGTATATATTTAGTATTGATATTGCTACATTATCTGTGGTACCCTTTAATAAAATATAGTTTCCTTCCTTATCTCTTTTGATTAGATCTATCTTGGCTTTTACTTGATCTGAGATAAGGATTGCTACCCCTGCTTTTTTTTTGTTCACCTGAAGCATAATATTTTCTGCTCCAGCCTTTTACCTTCATGCTATATGTGTTACTATGTTTTAGATGTGTTTCTTGTAGACAACATATTGTGGGATTCTGGTTTTTAATCCAGTCTGATATCCGCTTCCGCTTTATGGGAGAGTTCATCCCATTCACATTCACAGATAGAATAACTAATTCTTTATTTCCTGCCATCTTATTTACCCAAGTTATGTTTTCCCCTTTCCTTTCCCATTTCTCCCTTCCCCCCTCCTCAGTACTTTGCTTTTGATGACCCCCTCCCCCAAACAATACTCCACCCTTTAGATCCCTTCCCCGTTTTTACTCCTTTCCCCTGATTCTTCTATTTTCCCTTCTATTAGTTTATCCCTTTCTTTTCCTCCTTTCCCTCCCACTTCCCTCTAGCAACAGACAAGTTTCTATGTGAAATTAAGTGTCTGATGTTCACTTTTACAACCCAACCTGATGAGAGTAAGATTTACACAATGCTCATCTCCCTCCCCTCTTTCTCTCAATTATATTAGGTTTTCTTTGCCTCTTCAAGAAATTTTACCTTGTTTTTACCTCCTTTTTTTTTTTAGATATTATTTTACCACTTTTTCCTTCTTTTCCCCAGTATGACAACCTTTCCCCCTCTAGTTCTCTTTTTCATATTATCAAAGTAATATCTAGTTAATTATACCCCCAAACTTTAAGTATCCCCCTAGTACAAATAAAGTTCTCAAGAGTCCTTTCCTTTTTACCCTTTTATGTATCTCTTGAGTTCTGTGTTTGGATGTTGAATTTTTTGTTCAGATCTGGTCTATTCATTAGAAATAGGTGAAATTCACCTATATCATTGAATGACCATCTTCTTCCCTGGAGGATAATGCTCATTCTAGCTGGATAGGTTATTCTTGGCTATAATCCAAGTTCCTTTGCCCTTTGGAATATCTGGTTCCAGGCCCTTCGATCTTTCAATGTGGAGGCTGACAGATCCTGTGTGATTCTAATTATTGATCCTCGATATTTGAATTGTTTCTTTCTAGCTGCTAGCAGAATCTTTTCCTTGGTGCGATAGTCCTGAAATTTAGCCACGATATTCCTTGGGGTTTTAATTTTGGAGTCTCTTTCAGGAGGCGATCGGTGAATTCTTTCAATGGCGATTTTGCCTTCTGATTCCACAATCTCAGGGCAGTTTTCTTTCAGGATTTCCTGGAAAATAGTGTTTAGATTCTTTTTTTCATCATGGCTTTCAGGAAGTCCAATAATCCTTAGATTGTCTCTCCTAGATCTATTTTCCAAGTCAGTTGTTTTTCCTAGGAGATATTTCATATTTTCTTCTAATTTTTCATTTTTTTTTGTTTTTGTTTGACTGATTCTTGAAGTCTTATTGTCATTCACTTGCATTTGTTCAATTCTTATTTTTAAAGTGTTGTTTTCTTCAGTTACCTTTTTAAGCTCCTTTTGTAACTGGCCAATTTGTTCATTGCACTCTTTTTCCACTTCACTAATTGTATTTTTCAATAAATTGGTGTCTTTTTCATATCTCTTTTGCAGGGCATCATATCCTTCTTGCACTCATTTCAGTTTATTTTCCCATTTATCCTCTAGCTCTCTTTTGAGGTTCTTTATGCAATCTTCCAGAAATGCCTTTTGAAAAAGTGACCAGTGATGGTCCTTAATACCTTCCTTTGGAGTTTTGTCTAAAGGAACCTCAGGATCTGGGGTCGTCACTTCTTTCTCTTGATAAAAGCTGTCTATGATGAGAGCTCTCTTTTGCTTCTTCATTTTTTTTTTTTTTTTTTTAGACAGCATGGATATCTCTTTAAGGTAGGGGAAAAAAAAAACAGCGGCTGAAAAGGCAGCTGAAGATCTTTGCCCTGGGGCACTTCGGGGAATTAACTTAAGGTGCTGGGCCGGTGGGGGCTAGGACTAAGTCTGAATTACTCCTTAAACAAGGCAAGTCTGCCAGAACACCTCCCCACAATCAGGGCAGAGTGTCCCGAGTGCCTCAGATAAACTCCAGGTGTTTGGAATTTGGAGTTTGGAGTTTGGAGTTTCTGCCACGATGAGCTGAGCTGAGTCCCACCCTCACTTCCGGCCTACACCGGAGTCCTCTGCCACCAGAGTCCTCTGTTTATCTCTCTGTCTGAGTTAGACAAACCTGATGTGAAGTTCTTCAGAGATATCAGCAAGCATTGTCCAAATATTTCTGGATTTGTTGACTTGAAGATCAGTTCAGAGGCTTATTTTATTGTTGATTTGAGAGAAGATTGGAGGAGGACGCAGAGAGTCACCTTTTCACTCCGCCATCTTGGCTCCACCTCCGAAAATTTGTAAATGTTAACAGCCAGCACACTACACACACACATACACACATGCACATGTACACATTTGTAAATGTATATGTATTCATAAAAATGTTTTGCATGGTTTAAAATATTTCATTTTTATTTGCCTCATTTATTTTGTAGTATGAATAAAATACTCTGGTCAATGTTGGATAAAATTTTACTTAGATTGGGTTTAGATTTGAAAAGTATCTAACCATGCAGTCTGGGTGGTTTAGTCAAACATTTGAGGCCCTCCAGTTGGCCTGGAAATCTCATAAAAATAGACTCAATTGCAATACTTCAGCATTTCCATGGCTGGTTCCAGCCTAAACCTAACAGTTCAGAGTTGTGTGACTAAGAAAATTAATGGAGAATATATAAGATGAGTGGACTTATAAATGTCAAAGGTTTTTCACAGGTCCTGTTATGCTTAGGTTGTCAAGGTTTTCTTTGGAAAGACAGTTGTACTTAAGCTGTTATATTCATTCCCAGCTACATATTTTGTGACTTGACACATAATAATAACTAGCTAAAATAATTTCAAAGAAAGTGTGTCAGCAATAGGATTGTAACTAACTTAAAAATTCTTTGACCATGTTAGTGTATGAAATAAAAGAAGAAACCTTATTCTTTTGCAGCTATCTGGCTACTGAATGTTGGAAATGAAACAAAAATACTAAAAATCATTATTTTTATAATGCAAAATAATAAAAATAATAACCTCAATTTACATATCTCTTCAGGGTATGCACAGTAACTTGACTATTGATGTTCTAAATAAAGATCCCTGTTTAATGATCAATACCAGAATATAACGATACTGAAGTATATTGACATTAAAGGATGACACAAAAATTCTTTTTGGAGAGGCAAATAAGGGAGTAAAAAAGTTAGTTTCATTATGGTCCAAAAAAGGAAAAAAAATCCCAAATAACAGAATTTCATGAGATTATTGATCTTCTTTCCTATTTATGCTCAGGATAAGCAAAAGCAAGAAGATTATCAGGAAGATAACTGTTTTGTACCTCAGGAACTTCTGAAAATAATTCAATAAAATTGCCCCAGAAAAATTGAGCCTGGAGAAGAGAAAATTATTAAGACTGTTTTGACAAAGTATTTTAAGGGCTTTCATGAGGAAGAGAGATTAGGTTTCTTTCTGTTTGGTCCTAGAACAGGAGACAAAAGTTGCAAAGAAACAAATTTGGGATTGATTCCAAGAAAAACTTCCTAAAAGATACAGCTGTCCCACAAGAAATAGGCTGCTTAGATGGATTCCTCCTTATTATACTTCTTCAAAATGCTGGATATTATTGTGAATAGGCAAAGGAAGGATTTCTTTCCGATATAGGTTGGATTAGATGCTGCTTCAAGTCTCCTTCAACTCTAAAATGTTGATTCTGTGATTAGATACTTGAAACGAAGTCAACATATAAAATTTCACTTCAATATAAAGTTGGACAAAGGGGAGGCTAGTAAAAACTAAGAGAGGCTAAAGATTTTCAGAATCCTTAGATTGCTTATGGGTACATAGTATTAATAATTTCACCAAGAATTGTTAGAAGGGAATAGAGAGGGTGAGCACTGGAGAGATAGCATAGTAAATAGAGAAGAAAGTAGGATTTGGAATTAGAGGACATAAATTTATATCCCAATTATGCTATTTACTATGCAATTTATTTAACTTCTTTAGGTCTTACCTGTGAAAGGAGGAGGCTGTACTGATGACCTCCAAGGTCCCTTCTAGTTCTAAAGCTGCAATCACATATAACACATGTGCCTTCCAACCTGTGGGTCTTGGACTTTCTCTGTATGGGAGGCCTCAGAATTATTGGGAAAAGCACAGTAAGTAATGTAATTTTGATTTTTATTTAACTCTAAAAATAGGTATATAATAAACAAGGAAGAAAACATTTATTAAATATCTATTATGCACCAGGAACTGTTCTAAACTATAAATTTTATCTCATTTGATCCTTACAACAATCCTGGGATGTAGATGCTATTAGTATCCCTCTTTTGCGGATGAAGAAATTGAGGCATGTAAAGGGTAAGTGACTTAACTGTGTTCACACAACAAGTCATTGTCAGAAGCTGTATTTGAACTCCAATCTTCCTAATTTCAGGACTAGCATATTATTAAATATACCACTTAACTTCATCTAAATATGTGCTAGAATTTTGTACATGTATGTCAATTCTATTGCATTTAAATTCATTTCAAAGCATAACTAAATTTATAATAGATTTTTTCATATATTTTCTCAATCAAAAGTGATAATATAACTAGAATCATGTGAGGGTTCATGGAATTCAGACATTAAAAAAAGAGTCCTCAAACTGGAAACTTTAACAAGCAGGAAATGGCTTTTTACGAATGTGGGAGTCATTTCTGAATCAGTGTCTGTGTGTAGTTAGACCTGACTCATTAGAACAAGGTCAAAATATCACTGAATTAGAAAAAAAGCATAGATATGAAAAGGTTATTCAATAAATACTTATGTCAAATATTTTATAAAGTGATAATGTATATAATTAGAATAGTTCCAAATGACTTATTTTTAAAAAGTTATTAATGTAAAAATTTAAACTATTATCGAATCCTGTGGTAAAGTTTGTAGCTATTGTTGCTTTATAGAACCAGAAAGAGTCCAGGTACTACTTCATCTAGCAGAATTTATTAGGAGTGAAATGGTATCACCAAGAGAAATATAGATTTAGAATACAAATGTATATGCATCATGACACATAGAAGCATGGTGGAGAAATAAGCATTATCTTCTGAAACATTTGTAATGAAAGGATCAGGAAGACCTGTGTTCAATTTTATGTGGAATCTCATCAGTGATAACTTATGAGGAGGGAAGTTTCTCCATCAGAAACACCTGCCATGCAGATAGTCATGTACCTTATTCCCTTGCTGAGAAGACACAGGGTAAGAAACCCTTAATGATCAAAGATTTCTAATAGATTTGTTGGCCGAGGCTCAGGAAGATGAACTTTTATTGGAACAACTAGACTAAAGTCATCTGGTTTATAAAATCCAAGTTTGAATGGCACACCCCATTAATTTTTTTTTCTTTTTCTACTTTATTTTTCTTGGACTTTCAGACTAGAGTCAGAATGGAAATTGGAGAGGAGTTTTCAGATTGGAGTTTGGGAGTACAGGTTATGAAGGGCTTTGAGTGCCAGACAGAGAATTTTATATTTGATTATAGAATTTGTTGTATCCCGTGTGTGTGTGTGTGTGTGTGTGTGTGTGTGTATGTGCATGTGTGTGTGTGTGTGTGTGTGTGTATATGTGAGAGAGAGAAATATAATAAGTGCATAATATTTGATATCCATATTGCACATTGAGTACATTTGCAGGACAGGACCCAGTATCTACATTTGGGGATACTTTGATATAAGCCATACTTACACTTTGTTTTGGAGATTCACTTTGAATTTTAATGTTAATGATTAATTTTTAAGCTTAATGAGCCAAAGAGAAAAAATGATACTTGTTTGGGGTTTTTTTGCACTTCATAGTATTTTTTTCCAATTATATGCAGATAGACTTTAGTTTTCATTTTTGTAAGATTTGAGTTTCAAATTTTTCTTCCTTCTTTCCTTTCCTCCCCCCTTCCAAGACAGACCAAGAAGTCTGATACATATTATATATGTGTGTGATCATGTTAAACACATTTCCACATTAATCATGTTGTGAAAGAAGAATCAGAACAAAAGGGAAAAAACATGAGAAAGGAAAAACAAAAAAAAGTGAAAATAATATGCTTTGATCTGCATTCAGACTTTATAATTCTTTCCCTGGATGTAGATAATATTTTCCATCAAGAGTCTTTTGGAATTGTCTTAGTTCATTCCATTGCTGAGAAGAGCTAAATTGATTATTGCACAACATTGTTGGTACTATGAACAATATTTTCCTCCTTCTGTTCACTTCACTCAGCATCAATTCATGTAAGTTTTTCCAGGTTTATCTGAAATCTGCCTATTCATTTCTCATATAACAATAGTATTCCATTACATACATATGCCACAATTTGTTCAGCCATT
The DNA here is from genome assembly GCA_023553655.1 of Myrmecobius fasciatus. NCBI lineage: Eukaryota > Metazoa > Chordata > Mammalia > Dasyuromorphia > Myrmecobiidae > Myrmecobius > Myrmecobius fasciatus. The sequence goes on from JAJPUD010000492.1 coordinate 600,630, forward strand.
CCCCAATTGAAGGGCATCCCCACAATTTCCAATTCTTTGCCACCACAAAAAGAGCTGCTATAAATATTATAGGAGTCCTTTTCCCTTTTTTAATGATCTCTTTGATATATAGACATTTTTGGCTAGATGGATGGGTATGCATAATTTTATGGTCCTTTGGGCATAGAAACTGATCTTTGTGAGTAGGTTTTATAACTGAATTAATCCTGTGAGAGTTTCATAAGCGGTTAACAGGAAAATGAATCTGAAGAAAACATTGTGAGATATAACAAAATGATAGTTCTATATTTTATTTTTTATACATTTCTTTTCATCCATTTACACAGCCATTAGATTGGCTTAAGCACTCTTCCATTCTTCATTCTCTCTTTACCTCCAACTATTAAACTGATATTTCTTTTTTTTTGTGACTTTTTTATTTTTAAAAAACAAACAGAATAAGAAAAACAGAAAAACAAAAAAATACAAAACAAAATAAAATAAAACAAAAGAGAACATTATCATGTGCCCAGCAGAACATCAGGGAAGATTCAGAATATATAACAACCAATTATTAGATCAAGAATGTATATATATATATATATATATATTAGTAGAAATTATATTCATCAATGCTCATTTTACTTTTTTGTAAATTATTCCTTGTTCTCTGCTGCACATCTTATTTACTTTATTCTTTTTCCCCCTCTTTAATGCCCCCACCATTCCCAAGCAAACTATAGTTAAGAAAAATATATTTATGCATACATATGTAAATACACCCCTATACATCCCCACATCTTTCCTATCTCTGCTGCCTTTGCTTTAATTTTGATCTTTAACTTGCCTTGCTATTACTTAACTTCCCCCCCACTCTGAACTGATACCTCTCTTGTTTTCTTCCCAGACCTTTTGTTTTCCTATCTGCCATCCCTTCACCCTTATTTCTTTATAGATTTTGGAGGATGCTATAACCTTCATGGTATATATATATATATATATATATATATATATA
>JAJPUD010000492.1:601723-684568 GCA_023553655.1 Myrmecobius fasciatus
ATTAAATCCATTCCTGATGTAAGTTTTGAGAACTGCAAGCCCTCATCTCCCCTCTAATGCCACCGTGTCCATTCTTCCTCTACACCTCATTTGTATAATTATTATCTTTTCCTTAAAAATCTTTCTTTTGAGCTACCTTATTGTTGATATGAATTTTAAACATATAGTATACATTTCCCATGTGAAAAAAACACATAAGCCATTTGTCTATATTGAGTCCTTGAAACTGATCTTTGATATTGGCTCTTCTATGTTAAATTTGCTAATAAGTTCAGGTTTGGTTGATAGAAAGTCCTGAAAATCTGTAAGTTCATCAAATGTACATTTTTTTCTCATTCAAAATTATGGATAATTTTGCTGTATATAATATTTTTGGTCACAGGTTTATTTCTTTTGATTTTCAGTAGTTATGATTCCAGGACATGTGTTCTTTTACTGTAGCTGCTGCTAAATTCGGTGCAATTCTAATTGTAGCTCCAGTGTATTTGAATTGTTTTTTTTTTGTTTGTTTGTTTGTTTCTTGCAAAATTTTCTCTTTGATTGGAGGTTTTGAAAATATCCCTATGTGTTTTCCACAAAGGATCTCATTGAGATGGTGATTGGTGGATTTTTTTTTCTATTTCTACTTTCCCCTCATGTTCTATGGATCCAGAACAATTTTGGGGGGATTATTTCCTGCATTATTGTGTCAAGATTCTTTTTTTTTTATCACAATTTTCAGACTGTCCAATTATTCTTAGATTTTCTCTTCTTGATTTGTTCTCCAGATCTGTCATTTTTCTTATAAGATATTTCACTTTCTGTTCTATTTTCTCATTCTTTATAATCTATTTTATTATTTCTTGGTCTCTTATAGCTTCACTGACTTTCCCTTGCCTGATTCTAATTTTCAAAGAATTATTTTCATCTTTGAGATTCTGTATCTCCTTTTCTAGTTGGTTGACTTTTTTTTCATATTCTTTTTTTTTTCTTGGATGATTTTTATTTTTTATTTGTAGTTTTTTAGTTTTTCCTCAGTGTCTCCTATTTCATTTTTAAATTCTTTTCTGAGTTCTTCCATAAATTCTCTCTGGGCAGGAAGCCATTTCACATTACTCTTTGGGGTTGAAGCTTTGTTTACTTCAGCGTCCTCCTATGAAGATGAACTCTGATCTTCCCTATTCCTATAGTATATTTCTATGGTGGGGTTCTTTCTTCATTGCCAATTCATTTTTTTTTTTTAAATAAGATGTATTAGTGTAAGCACGTCTAACTGTGGGGTGGGGAAATGGTGCCTCAAGTTTCCCTTCAGCTCTCCCCTCTGATCAGGAACTCCAAACCAAGAGCTTCACCCTCCTGTAAGTGCCCACAGCCAGCAGTGTCCCTGTCTACCTGCCTCCACACTTATTGGGTACTGGTTCCTTAATGCCCCAGGGCCTTATCTCAGCAGTACAACTGGGCCTTCCACTCCCTATCTGAAGTTCCTTCCGTCTTTCAGGACTCAGACCCTACTCCACACACAGTTCTGGAGGTGAAAGTTTCTCCTGAAGCTCCAGTCACAGCCAGCTAGCTTGATATTTCTCAATATTTCTGTAGAGCCAACCCTGAGGTGTTTGCACTTCAAATAGGTTAATCCTGACTGGGGTTTTTCTTTAGATCTTGTTGGGTTGTACCAGAAAGACCTCTTATTATGCCTCAAATCTTCTTGATTTTTCTTCAGTCTATGTTTGCCTTCAAGCACAAATTTGTACTATTTGTGGGGGAAATCTGGAAGAGCTTGAAATTTATCAATCTACACCGCCATCTTCCCAGAATTCTCCCAAATTGATATTTCTAAAGTACCGACCTGATCACTTCCTATTACTTCAATGATCAAATATTAACTCTTTTTTTTTTAATATTCAAAGTTTTGTACAAGCTAGCTCCAACTTACCTTTCCAGTATCATTTCCTACCTCATTCTGCTTTAACAACTAGCCAAATTGGCTTTCTGTTTTTATATAAATGCCACTCTATCTTCTATTTTTGGATATAGCCTAAAACAAATTAGATCAAAATGCCTGTTATTTGGTTTGTGATATGCAGTTGGATCAATAGACTATTTAAGTAGTCTATTCATTTATAAATCTTGAACAGGAATAGCAAATGGTTGTGTTGGGCTGAGGATTGAGTAGGAGAAAAAAAACAGGATGGATTTCATTTAGGAATTTGAAATTAGTCTTTCTAATAATCATATTCTGCTTTCTGAATATTAGAATTCTGATACCCAAGATTAAATTTCATAATAAGAGTCACACAGATAATAAGTATCAGAAGTAGAATTTGAATCAAGAATTCCTGATGTTAATTCCAGTACTATCTGCTATATTCTGTAATTTCTCTAGCAAGTCCATTTTGACTTTTTTATATTGGACTGATGATTTTATTATGATTCTGAGACCATAGGGATGTCAATTACAGAGCACTATAGCATCTAAAGAATGAAAATTTGGGTTGATTATGAAGGCAATGAGATTATGTATGGTGGTTGTAACTAGTCTATTGCATATTGTCAAAAATAACTTGTAAAATGTGAAGTGACAAAAGAGATTATTTAGAAAATGTATAATTTGAGAGCGAAGTGATCATGTGGCAAGCATAAGGAATAATAGATGCTTAATTGGATGCTTAGAATGTTAAAAGATATAAAGAAGGGGATCCAGCACTATGCTTAAGTATTGGAGATATAAAGAAAAGCGAAAATACAGTCCTTAATCAAGGAGCTTATGTTCTATTGAGAAGACAAGTACAATATGCATATAATTATGTACATTTATGATAAATGCATTTTGTTAGGCAGTTTCATTGTTACAATCTTTAATACAATTGTGTCATTTCCAAGATTTTTTTTTGATTCACCAGTTTTTTAGGATTTATCTTCAATTGGTTTTTAATAGTTTTCCCAGCTTTGTTAGATATAATTAAAAAAAAACTCTATTGTGTTGGGGCAGCTAGATGGCACAGTGGATAAAGTACCAGCCCTAAAGTCAGGAGGGACTGGGTTCAAATTTGCCCTTAGACACTTAACACTTATTAGTTGTATGATCCTGGGCAAGCCACTTAATCCCAATTGCCTCAGCAAACCAAAAATAATTGTGTTGTGATCAGTAAAAGCTGTGCTTAATAATGTAGGTGGTTTTTTTCCATTTGTGAGATTTTTTGCTTTAATGTATGGATTTTTTTTGTAAAGGTGTCATAAAAGTATATACAATTTTTTCAATAATTATCAGAGGTTTATCACATCCTTAACTATTTTCTTATTTATTTAGAACTGAAACAATACAGTGATGTCCCTAATTATTATAGTTTTACTCTTTATTTCTTAAATTTTAATTCATTTAACTTTTTCTCACATATTTAGATTTTATGCCAATACTTAATACATTTGTTAAGTATAAAAACTAGTTCATTATCTCTTATACCTTTCAGCAAAATGTAGTTTCCTTGCTTATCTCTTTTAATTAAGTCTGTTTTTACCATTTACTCAGCTGAAACCATATTGCTTCTTCTGGTTTTTTGTGTTCGGCTGAAGTCTACTAGGTTTTTCTCTAAACCCTCTTTTCCCCCTTAAAAATAATCCCTGCATGTCTATGTTTTAAGTATGTTTCCTGTCAACATTTATTATTGGATTTTTCTTTTTTACACATTCTGCTATCTTCTTTTGCTAAGAGTGACTGCTATCTGAAATAGGCCAGTTTTCTATATATGATAACATTTATATAGCACCTACTATATTCCAAGCACTGTGCTAAGAGCTTTCCAAGTAGTTATCTCATTTGTTCCTCACAACAACCCTGGAAAGAAATGTTATTATTATTATTATCCCTGTTTGAAAACTGAGACAATTGAAGCAGGCAGAGGTTAAAAGTGCCTTGCTCAAAATCATATAACTCATGTCTGAGGCTAAATTTGAACTCAATCCTTCCATATGCAGCACTCTATCCACTGTACCATTAATACAATCTGGCTAACAATTATTAGTTACAGGTAAATCTGCAACTTACTAATAATCCATAATTTAAATTAATTTTCTCTCATCCTTTTCTTTTGCCAAATCCAGATATGGATCTCTGATTTTTACGTTTTCTTTATCTCTTTAATTTTTCCTTTTTGATATCCCTGATCATAGGGATAGTTTCCTTGAAGTGGTTCCTCTCCTTATTTCTGGTTTCTAGCTTCTTTAACAAATTACAAGCTCACTTTCCTTAGGTAACCTCTAAACTCACCTGCATTATGTTTACATGAACTCCTGACTTTCTTGACGTGACTCTTCCACCACCCTTCTCTGCCTTCTGGGTATCTTTTGTTAAATTCTGGACTGGATGAAGGAACTTAGTTCTTTTTATTTATATTATTTTTTATTTGACTTTCTGGAGTCTTTTTCAGATATTGAGTGGAGTTTATATGGGAAATTTGGGATTCTCTAAAATCTTTGAGATTGCTACCTTAACTAGAAATCTACAAATGTTTCCCATGTTTGATTATTTCTGAACTTCCACTCTTTAAGCTTAGTGTACTATTTGCTTTAGAGTGAGAAAATTCATTTCAACTCCTTTCCATTCCTTTCATGCTAATCACAGTCCAAGAACAATGGAAACCTTTACCCTACTCTGTCACTGACAGTTAGCTTCTTTTCTATGAAATTATTTTATAGATGAGGAAACTTGGGGCTAAGAGAAATTAAGTGATTTATTCATGGTCACATTAGCAATAAAGTGGCAGAGCTGGGACTTGAATTCAGATCTATCTGCAAAATCAATAACTTTTTCATGGAATCATTGCTTATTTCCTCAAAGTTAGTATGAAAAACAATGAAATTGATTATTTTCCCATTTCCAGCTTATTGTTTTGTACAGTAAATTAATATTACTCCAAGGGAGAATATTCTGTATTATAAAATGTGTTCTCTTTAATTAATATAAGAGTTGGTAATATATAATCATTAGGAACATGAGATGTTGTTAAGACCATGCATTTATAATGCATCATATAACTATAATTTATGTCAATAATGTACTAATTTATAATGTGTCAAATAATTATAATTTTAAGAATTCATATTCACTTATGTTGTAATTAAAATGTCATTTTGTTCAAAAGGAAGACGATATCTTATAAACCAAATACTAGATTAAAGATAGCAGAGTACTTGGTTTTTCATTCAAATTCTTTTTATTTGCTTTTGTACTATTCATACTTCAAAGGTATTTTAAGGGCCATAGTTTGTTCAAAGAAGTAGATTATGCAGCATTACACAATTCTGTCTCTGTAGAACTCTCTCCCCTAGTAAGAATTTTAAGAGCTCATGATTATTTTAGCATCTGTCATTAGTCAGATTTCATTTTTTCCATGTGTGTCTTTTGAGAACTATTAGCACATTCTTTCCCATCAGAAATTCTTTAAGTTAAACCTCAGGACTTGGAAACAGGGTGTTTCTGCAAGAAAATCATGATACTTTAAAGCAGAGAAACATGAAAAATGCTGTCTTGTTCTTATAACAATTCTCTAAATGATTTTTTTTTCAGTTTCTGGGTGAAAAAAACGTAGATGATCTAAATAAGGGTATCTTTAAGCTAATTTCCACTATCTTTCCATTTCCTATATTTCTTATTCTTTTTTCTCCTGTATGAATATGGATTGACATGTTGATATGGCTATCATCCAGTTATGAGAGTAAACATGAGGAAAAAAATACTTTTCTCCATCACCAAAATTATGGAAACAAACCTGGCTTGTGATTATAATTTTTGTGTATAGACCTAGGTAGATAACCACAAAATCTAGTGGAGATTAGGTCAAGGAAAATTCCTATATTTGAAAGGCAGGGTGACAATTTCTTCAACATCTAGAAAATGAGGGTTATGTTGACCAAGGTCTCCATGGTGACCTCCTGCGTGATTTTGAGACAGTGGGACAAATCAAATATATTTTGCTAGCTGGAGTGGGGTAGAGGTAGGAAGAGATAGGTGTGGAATAAAAAATGTTGCCTAGACTTGACATGAGCACCCCAGTGGTGGGAGAATCCAGTCAAGCCAGGTTGAGGGCAATAGATGCCTAAGGGGTAGTGTCATGAAAAAATGGGTATAGAAATAATTAAGATAAATTGCCTGTCCCACTAGAGTTATTCTTTTACTATATTCATATTTTAATCATATAAAAGATGGAATGGCCCAGTTATCACATTGAATCAATTGATGCAAATAGCCAATTAGAATAACTGCATTTTGTGAATATACTAAAAAAAAAATCCAAGTTATCTAGTTTGGTTCTCAATGACTAAATCTCCACTTAATATACAGTTGAAAAATCTATAATAATTAGTAACATGGGATGTTAAGACCATGCACTTACTTTTAATCAGCCAAATTACTATTATTTAAAGAATTTTATATTCATAATCAGCTTTAAGCAAAATGCCCCTTTTTTCAAAAGGAGGAAGGTTTTTTTAGACAATTCTTTTTCTTTTAAATCAAATGCTAGATTAAGGAGAGCAGTTTTCTCCCCATGGTGATAATTACTTAATCCCAGATGTCCAAAGAAAAACAACAGATTTCCTCCAAACTTTGCTACTCTCTATCAATAGTACTGCTATGCTCCCAATCATTGAGGTTCTTAACCTTAGAGTCATTTTTGTATTTCCCTTTTTTTCATCCTGCCCCCATTCAATCAGTTGTGAATTTTTTGTTTGCTTGTTTTTTTTTGTTAATTCTATCTGTACAACATCTTGTACATTCCTTCATTCCTCCTCTTTAATCACAATGCCACAATTCTGGTTCTTTGGGACTCACTTGGTATACTATAATAGCCTCTTCATTGTTCAAAATGCTTTTTATCTCTTTTATCCTCTACACTATTGCTAGATAGCTATCCTAACACATAGGTCTAGCCTTGTTCCTTTTTGCTCAAAAAACTTCCATGGGTCCCTACATCATCCTCAGGATAAGAAACAGACTCCTCTGCCTGACTTTTAGGAACATGGTCATTTAAAAATTTCCTTGATACATTCTGTGTCACGGCTATATTTGTATCATGAATTCAGCATTCCATTTCTTGCCTATGTGCATTTTCACTAAGCCATTCACTATTTGTAGAATGTATTATCTGTTTCTTCCACCTTTCAGAAACCTTATTATCCTTTCAAAATCAGTTTCCATCCTCCCTCTCTCCTTCCCTACTTTCCTTCCTTCCCTCCTTCCCTCCTTCCTTCCTTCCTTCCCTCTTTCCTTCCCTCCTTTCCTCCTTCCTTCCCTTCTTCCCTCCCTCCCTCCTTCCTTCCTTCCCTCCTTCCCTCCCTCCGTCTCTTCCTTCCTTCCTTCCTTTCCTCCTTCCTTTCTTCCTTCCTTCCTTCCTTCCTCCTTCCTTCCTTCCTTCCTTCCTTCCATTCTTTCTTTCTTCCTTCCTTCCCTGTATTCCCAGAACCTAGCAAAATGCAAATTATCTGCACAAAATAAAGTACTTAATAAATATTTGTTGAATTGTTACATTGAATTTAATTGAATTATTATATATTTGCAGGGTAGAAGAAGATTATATAGAAGCTCCAAAATACCAAATCTAATAGGAATCAGATGAGGTTAATCTTATATTTCTGATGTTCTGTCCAATAAATATATATCTACCCCATTAGAAACTACATTTCTCACAAAGCCTTGGGCTCCAGGGTCCAGAAATTGGGCCTGATGACAGGAAGATGAGGCTTTAAATTCCTGTGGGACACAGCTGGTGAATGTCATCTTTGGTAAGAGAGGGAAGCCAATTCATGAGGGAGAGATAGATGACAAGAGGTCTAGGATATATTTGTATCCAACTATTGAGGGAATGTTTTTCTTGACTGCATATTTATTGTAAGGAATTTGTTTTTCCTTTCTTTCCCCCCAATTGGGTGGGACCTGTGAGGGAGAGAACAGAGATTTATGTAAAATTTTAAAAATAGAGGAATGTATGTGTGTGTGTGTGTGTGTGTGTGTGTGTGTGTGTGTGTGTTTACCCATGTGTGTAGGGGGACTGCTGCAAATGTGGAATGCTGTATGTACTTTCAGATGAGGTTACTTTATTAATAGGCTTACTTAACAATTTTACTTTGTTACAAAAAAACCTTTCAGGGAGTGAAAATATTTATAATGTAAAAACAAAACACATTAATAAACCTTAAAATAAAGAAGAAGAATTCTAGAAGAAGAAGGAGGAAGAGAAGGAAGAAGAAGGAGGAGAAGGAGGAGAAGGAGGAAGAAGAAGAGAAGGAAAAGTATTAGGATATGTAACTGACCAGAAATGGAATTGTTGGTTGGCTGGATAATTATCCAAACTATGAGTACATGTCAAAAAATGAAGAATCTATCAATTGAATAAGGCCATTAAGTGAAACATTGATTACTTTGGAGCTGCATTTCTTTTCCCTTTCTGTCATGACTGGCTATTGGCTTTTCATGGATGCTCCAGCCATGGGCCTCTGTGTGGCCACCATCATTTTCTGTCTGCCAAGTTTCAAGATCTCTTGTTTGCTCTTTTCAGACCCTCTGATCTAATATGTCTTCTGTTTTTTTTTCTCCATATACATCTTTATAGCAGTATCAGGGTTAAAGTTGCTACCCAGCCAGCAGCTAACCCCCTTGACATTCTATGTTAGAAGCTTCATCTGGGACATTTCTCTGCAGGGCCTGGACAATGACAAGGAGCCATCCAGTAGCTCTGGCCAGGACCTTTTTTCAGGAAAGCATCATACCATCTGGGACAAGGTTCCCATGAGGGACTATTTTTCAGAGACATGAGATAGAAGTTTAAGAATATTTTCTGTGGTATAAAATGACTTATTAAACACACACACACACAACAGTGATTACCTTTGAAGAACTTTAAATATCCCAATAGGTATGAATATGTTGTTTAATTATGGTGTCTGATTTGGATTATTGTGGATTAAGGTTAACCCTTTATATTTAGCCTCTTAAAAGAAGAGAATAGACCTGCTTTAGTCATTTGGAGACATCTAGTGAATTAAGTGCATGTCAGGTTCCTGAGAGTTGACCTGAATCTTGACGATTGATTCAGTCTTTCATTCTTCACAGGGAAACCATAGAAGTTTCAGAGCTTCTTAGCTTGAAAGATGGTAGCTGTAGAAAAAGGAAGCCACATGGCTGAGTTGTGGGAGTTTTCTGGAAGAGGGGTGAGAATTCCTGAAACTTCAAGCTTGTGAAGGAATATTCTGAAAATAGAACATTTGGCCTCAGAATGGGAGTATCAGCCAGTTTACTAATTCATGAGTTGAAAAAAACCCTAGAATTTGTACTCTCTTGCTACCACGTATTATTCAGATGGACTGCTATGATGGAAGAGAAATTATTTTGTACCAATTCCAAGTTTATTTTCCTTTCATTATAGAAGTATATGTGACATGCAGGGTGTTCAGGGAGGATTAGAACTTCTATGAGAGTTTGCCAAGCCCCTTTCAGGGTTGCTCATTCATCTTTGGTGTTTACTTTTCACCCAACTCTCATCTGTGGCTCCACAAAGCTGTAGCATGCACAGTGACTACACCCCAGTGAAATCAAATCATCATATAGGTTAAGCCAGGCTGAGGATAACCAGTAAACTTCAGACTCATGGATGAATTAGGGGGATATCAACTCAACATGTGAAGACTGTCCCTGGTGAACAGGAACTTGTTTTCAGTGGCCAAGAAGGTGACAGAAGCAGGTGCTATGGAGGTCTTAGAGCTTGGTAAGACACCTAAGTCATCTACTGCATACTGGGATTGCATTGCTAGTCATTGACTTTTGTCTTTGAAACTATATTTTAATGACTTTGGAAGAGAGTGAAGCTGATAAATTTGTGCAACTTTGCTTCACTTACATCCAATTCATTGACAAGCCAAGGCATAACCCCATGATGATTACCCCTTTTTGAAAATGTAGGATAAACCCTGCCATCTAGGGGAGGGGTGGGGAGTTGGGGGGAAAATTTGTAACAGAAAGCTATGTAAGGGTTAATGTTGAAGAATTACCAACACATATGTTATGCAAATAAAATTAAAAATTAAAAAAAAGAAAATGTAGGATAAAGCTGGAGACCTATATATGTCCCTGAGATCTTCAAAGAGAAATAAATTGTTACTAGTTCTTATTAGTCCTTTTTTCTGCATTGCTTATAGGTTTCAGTTAGTTGTTTGTGTTGCTTACTTTTTTATGGGAAGAAATAAAGGGTGCCCTTTATCAAATATATATTATTATCTTCAATTCTTTCATAGGAATTAGACCATTTTATTCACTTTTGTTGAGACTTAGGAGTGAAATCCCAAAGTTCCAGGGGAAACTAGGTCAAGACAAAATAAGCCAGGGAGTGATATTTAAAACGTTCCACTTCCTGCCCTAATACCTGACAAGATTGAACCTAGGTAACATTAACCCAGAGCTTGTGGTGTTATCATGAATTACACATAGACAAAATGGAAAATAGTTACTATTCTCTGGTGACGTTTACATTCTATTAGCAAGATACAATATTTGCACAGATAAGTGTAAGTTGAAGAGAGAAAGAGAACTAACAGCTAGTGGAATCATGAAGGGTTTCTCAAAGGAAGAGTCAATTGATATAAGTCTAGAAACAGTTGACTGTGTTGGATTTTGATTAAAGAAGACATAGTAATTGGAATTGAACTATCTATTTGACATCTTGGTATAGTAACGTATAAAAGAAAGGACCAATAGGGTAGAGTATAGCAAGAAAAGAGTGGGGTTGAGCAAGTTTTGGATCTGATACATGCCTTACTATATCAACACCAGCTCAATGAAATAATATGAACATTTTTATTTTCAAACTTTGAAGTTTATTTTAAAAATAAAGACATTTTCCCATGGTAGGTTTTGGAATTTAAGGATTTATTTTGGAACCCTAAATATTTCTATAAATTGCCACAGCTATCACCCTGCAGGAGAATGTTTCTTTGGCAAAGAAGAACTATTGAGAAATATTTATTTGTCTTCTTGTTTTTCTGGTGGGGCAGGGAACTAAAAAAATATGTATAGATGGACATGCAATTCATAAACATCATTAGCAATAGTAATTGCCTACTAATAGCAATAATTTATAAAGTTTTAAAGTTGAGCTAGTGAAGCTTAAAGCTGAAGTGTTTTGGGCCACCCTGTATTTAGAGAAAACAAATAACAAAAAAAAAATTATTTCATTGTTCTGCTTCTTCCTTCCCTTGAATACAGTGCATGTGGGCATGCATGCATGTATGTGTATGTATGTGTGTGGTTGCTTTTTTAATTTATATATAATATAAAGAAAGTATCTGGCAATACTGACAATGGAACATGGAGAAGGAACATGGTTAGTACGTTGTTACCATAAAAGAAGCTTTCTTGGTGGGATAACCTTTCCTATGACAAACATTTTTATAAAAGCTAAAATGAGTGAGTAAAGTGGATTGCAAACATCACTTCTTATATAATCCCCACTGTCTCTAATCAAGGTTATCAATTAATGGAATATAGTCATGTGGGCATCTGATCTTTGAGAGTATTTTCACTGGCCTTTCCCCTAAGGTAATAGAATAGATAAGATCCTTAAAAATAGGGATTGTATTATTTTTTTGGTATTTTTATCCCTAGTTCTTAGCTCCATGTCTGGCATTAAATAAATGCTTGTTGATTGAGTTGAGGGGTACAGAAAAATTCTAATGTTACTCCATAGTATTACAGCATTCCCAGCCCAGCCTAAGCTCTTTCAATGCCTATATGAATGAAGTAGATCCAGAGTGTAGACCTCCTGAAAGGAAGTGTGGAGTAGTTAGTGAGAGAACAGGATGAATGTATTTATAGGGTCATTTAGAAAGTGTGAAGAGAAAGGAAATTTCTTGGAATAAAGTGTTATTTGCTTATAAAGCATTTGTCATGTGGGAAATGTAAATCAGTGCTTAGTTTGAGTAGGAATTAGTTAGGGCATGACTACCCAAAATTCGTTTTAGTCTTTTGAGTACAAAGAAAAAAATTCTGTAGGAATTTGAATATTGAAAGTGAGTACTAAGTCACATCATGCTTTACCAAGACCCCAGAGGGTGTTTACACAGTGGGTCCCAGTACATATTCCACATTCTAATCTTAATGCTTTAAGGATTATCAGGATGATGCCTGGCACATAGCAGTCACTTGATAAATGTTTATTTAATGAATTAATGAATTGATAAAGCTAATCAATAGGCATTTTCAGGTTTGAGAATATTCAGTGAGGATCAGGGCAAGAAGGGGAAAGTAGTGGTGGTTGGCAATCCTTGTGAATAGTGCTGAGACAATTTTATTCAACAGCAAAATGGATGTTGTCTTCACATGACACTTATTCAAGAAATAATAGAAAACCTCCCAAGACATTAAAACAGATGACTGCTTCCTGCTTCTAGTTATTAATGTAGACAAAAGATATTGTTATGAGTAACATTGTCAAACATAATGAAATCTTGAGCAAGAAACTGAAGAGCCTAGGAATACAGGTGATATGTTTCTCATTGCTTTCCATCAAAGACAAGGGATGCAAAGGGGGGAAAAGAATATTTGGGGAGAGAACAGATGATTGAGGGAATGACAAAGATGATGGTTGGAAACAGATAGTTAAGATATTGCATAAGAATGGCAATTGGATTTTTATACCACAAATTGAAAATTGGAGAGTAGATCAAGAAGATGAAATCCATGAATGGATTTGGAATTGTTTAATTTCTTAAAATTTTAATAGTAATGTCTTTTGGAAAGGGATGAAATGGACCTAATAAGGGAAATTAGGGATTGTGCTTAAAGTTACACAGATATAAAATAGAATTAGGATTTGAACCCAAGCCACTAACTTTAAATCTATTAATCTTTCATTATACCATATTGGAGGGGTATAATAGTTGTTTTCAAGTCCTGAAGCATGGTCATTTAAAAAAGGGATTAGATTTATTCTGTGTGGCTCCAAAAGATAGGAGTTGTTTGGAAGGAATATTGCTGAAAAACAATAATTTTTCATAACTATTACTTGATATAGTATTATAAATACTAGCTATAGCAAAAATACAAGAAAAAGAAATTGAAGGAATAAGCACAGAGAGCAAACATAATTGTTACTGTTTTTAGGTAATATGATGGCTTCCTTAGAGAATCCTAATGATTCAGCGAATAATGTATTTAAATAATTACTAACTTCTTTTGATGCAGCAGAATAGAAAATAGATTTACAAAATTACCAATTGTTCTGAATCTTAGTAACAAAAACCAATGGGAGTTACAAAACCAAATTTCATCTAAAGTAAAAATGTATAAAAGATTTGAGAGTCAATTCATTAGGATACTTAAAAATCACTCAATACAATGACAAAACTTGTTACAGAATTAAAAGACAAGTAATTCTTTGTACATCATTGGGCCATACCAATAAAATAAAAATGATTAAATTAATTTATAGATGTAATATCATACCAATGAAAACTACTATAACAACATATTCTGGACCAGACCTGACTCAAACTAATCTCTTGATAGTTTAGTAGTTTAGGTTTGATATTGGCACAAAATGAGGCACTCAGAAGTCATTCAACAGTTAACAAAAAGAGATTTACTTAGCTATTTCAAGAGAACGATTTTCAATGATGATAGGCATTGCATTTACTTCCAATTAATTCAGCTGAATGAAGCTCCCTTACTCATGATTTACTAGCCAAGCATCAAAATACCCCTGGAGTACCTTGTGCTTGCTTTTTCAGGTGATGAGTAGGTCAAGCCAAGTCAAGAAGCATTTATTGAGTGCTTACTAGATGTCAGACACAGTAAAAAGTGTTACAAATATAAAATATAAGCAAAATATTCCTTCCAGGAGCCCTCAAGGAGCTTTTATTTTAATGTAAGAATGTACACGAAAGGAAACTGACAAGAAGTGAGGGATGGGGAGAGAAAATATTTAAACAAAGACAATGTGAAGAAGTCTGGAGGATCAGAAGTGAAGTTGTGAGATGAGTGAGAGTCTGACCCTGGAGCTTCCTCAAAATGCAGTTGTTTTTTTTTGCAAGGAATTAGTCAATAATAGGATAAACCCATAGGAGTGGAAGGATTTTTCTGGATGAGAAGATAGCTAAAGCATAGTTAAATTCAGAATGTCAGAAAAAGAGCTTGTAGAGGAGTGAGAGAGTGAACATGTTTGGTTAGATGCTTCCTCTAAATGGACTTTCTAAGACATATTTTGTCCTTTGGTTATGAGATATCAGGATTATTTTCTTGATTTTTTAATTGATGCTGTCCAGATCCTTTTTTGATCATGATTTTCAGATAGTCCAATAAATTCTCAAATTATCTGTCCTGAATCTATTTTCCAGGTTAGTGGTAAAAAATCTTGCAGAAAATATTTTTGATACAGGTCTGATATTCAAGATGTATAGGGAATTGATCTTACCCAGGGACCCAGCATCTATGGTACACTTGAATTCATGAGGTTACCTCCAAGATTAGAGATGTCCATTTGCTCTTCAGTCACCTTAGCTCAGATGAAGAAAAACAAAGGAGAATCACAGAATTATAGAATTTGAGAATTTGAAAGAACCTCAATCCAACCCATACATCAAAGAATTATCATTTATAACTTACTATAGTGATCAATTAGTCTATGCTTGAAGTTCTTCCAGAAGAAACCTGAAGCCTCAGGACACTAGGGGATATGCATGGCTCTGTTGGGATGGATAAAATAATTGATAGCAATATTTCCCCTTTATATTAAGAGATGAGGACATCTCAGCCTTTATACTACTTTTCTTCCCAACATAGGTAGTATTCACATATATCTCATGAATCTTTGAAAGTTCTGATAGAGGAACAGCATCAACCAGTCAAATGGAGATTCAAGACATTTTCCAGGACTTTTAGGAGAGACTCTAAAATGAGAATTGTTGTCTGGAATGGTTGCAGTTAAGTCAGTTCTGTGATGTGTCCAGTCATATTTGTTTTATACAATTATCACATTTTACCTCAGGATTCTTTTATGGTATTCTATAGTTTTTTGGTAGTACTCTAGTGCTAAGTTTATTTTCTTTCATATTATTTCTGAAAAACTTACATATGTACCTGTTGATGGGTGAAAATAATTATTGATCATTGACATATTCAAGTTGGTGATCATTTATGAAGCTTTAAAAAAGAAGCTATAAAAAGACAAAATTATTAGTTTGGCTATAAATGCAAAGATTTATCATAAACTACTGTGGTATTTCTTATTTTAATGAAAAGGAAATCATCAAGTATCTCTGGAATTTTATGGTTCATGTTAAAAATGATGCACTCAGAAGTATATACCTGGTTAAAGCAAAAATCTTGCATATAATGAATTATTAATGTAAAATCATGATCTGTGATGCCAAAATAGTTTACATATATTTAAGGTTTCTACTTTAGTAGCTGCCTATTTATCTCTTAATATCAAATGCAAAATTCAAAAACAATATTTTATTTTCCCCTAATTACATGTTAAAATATTATTTTTCATTTAAACAAAAAGTTTTGAGTTCCAAATTCTATCTCTCCCCCTCCTCCCCTTCCCTCCTTCCTCCCTGAGATGGTAAGCAATCCAATATAAATTATATATGTGCAATCATGTAAAACATTTCCATATTAGTTATTTTGTACAAAAAGACTTGAAAAAAAGCACAGAAACATATAAAAAGGTGCTCCAAATCACTATTGATCAGAGAAATGCAAATTAAGACAACTCTGAGGTACTACTACACACTTGTCAGATTAGCTAAAATGACAGGAAAAGATAATAATAAATATTGAAGGGGATGTGGGAAAACTGGGATACTGATACATTGTTGGTGGAACTGTGAACAGATACAACCATTCTGGAGAGCAATTTGGAACTATGCTCAAAAAGTTATCAAATTGTGCATACCTTTTGACCCAGTAGTGTTTCTATTGGGCTTATATTCCAAAGAGATCTTAAAGGAAGGGAAGGGACCCACATGTGCAAAAATGTTTGTGGCAGCCCTTTTTGTAGTGGCTAGAAACTGGAAACTGAACAGATGCCCTTCAATTGGAGAATGGATGAATAAATTATGGTATATGAATATTATGGAATATTATTGCTCTGTAAGAAATGACCAGCAGGATGATTTCAGAGAGTCCTGGAGAGACTTGCATGAACTGATGCTGAGTGAAATGAGCAGAATCAGGAAATCATTATACATGGCAACAAGAAGACTATATGATGATCAATTCTGATGGACCTGGATCTCTTCAACAGTGAAATGTTTCAAATTAGTGCCAATTGTTCAGTAAAGAAAGCTATATATACCCAGAGAAAGGGATATGAAATGTGGACCACAACATAACATTTTCATACTCTCTATTGATATTTGCTTGCATTGTGTTTCCTTTCTCAGATTTTTTTTTCTTGTAGATACAATTTTTCTTGCACAACAAGATGTGTGGAAATATGTATACATATATTTAATTTGTCAAGTATTTTAACATAATTAACATGTAGTGGACTTTCTGCCACCTAGGAGGAGTGGGGGGGAGGGGAATTTATAACTGAAAGCTTTGTAAAGGTCAATGTTGAAGAATTACCCACATATGTTTTGCAAATAAAAATCTTTAATAAAGAAAAAAAAGAAAAAAAAGGACAGAAAAAAAGACAAAGGGAGAAAGAAAGAAAGAATAAAATAATAAAAAAAGAAAAATAAAGGAAAGAATAAAGGAAGGGATAGAAGAGGAAAAGAAAGAAAGATGAAAAGGAGGAGGTGGGTAAGAAAGCATGTTTCAGTTTGTATTCAAACAGTATCAGTTCTTTCTGTGGAGGCAGATAGCAAGTTTCATCATGATTTCTTTGAGATTATCTTGTTTGATATTTGTAGCCTTTCATAATTTGACTACAAACTACCTTTTCAGTCTTCCTGTGTCTTACTTCTATTGACTTAGTCTAAATTCCAATCACATTAGCCTTCTTGCTTTCCCTCACACATGACATTCTTTTTCCAAATCTGTGCCTTAGAGTCTTCCTGGAATAAGTTCCCTTCTCTCTCTAGTTTCCCTAGAAGAAGAGAGTTTCTACAAGAGTTTCTTTTCCCTAGAATCCCTAGTTTCCTTCAAATCTTGTCTAGTGTAACCTTCTCTATGAAGCTTTTCTGATCCTTGTTTTATACTCAACTGTGTTACATCTCCCAAATTACCTTGTATTTTGTATCTGCTTCTCATATATTTATACATATATGCATGCTCTCTCTTCTCAACCTTCTTCCAATAGAATATGAACTTTTGAAAGACAATGATTGTTTCATTTTTGTCTTTGCACTCTCAGTGGCTAGCATAGTATGTAGCCCCATATTAGTTGATTAATAAATGATTGTGGATGGATAAGCCCGTTGCATTGTATTTAGAAATAATTGATTTATTTTATAGCTATATCTGGTGCTACACTCTGATATTTGTTTGTAAAACCTTATTTTAACCTAGAAGTTCCTAGGTGGGGTTACAAACTTTGTAATGTAGTAGGTGTTTTATAAATATTTTTTGAATTAAATTGAATTAAAGTATGAGCTAGATGAGTTTCTTTAGATGGAAACAAAGTAATAACTGAGAAGCAAAATATTGTTCAGAATAAGTATAGCACAGCACAATATGGCAGTATGATATGGCTTGTTTTATGGTAAGTTTAGCTTAGTCATATGACCATTTAAGTAGGGTTGATGCCACTGAGACAATGAGAAGGAAGCACCAGAATCAGCTTCTGTGAGGGCAACACTGAGAGAAAGGGCATGATGAGGTCTGGATTGATAGATGAGGTCTGGATTGATAGAAGGGGTCCTGCTTGGGGAGCAAAGCAAATAGGGAGTTAAGGATGAGCTATTAACTACAGAAGAAGACCTGGTTCCTCAGACCCCAAGAACTTAAGGAAGTTATGAAAGCAGGACAAAAAGGTTGGTTAAGAAAGGGAAATTCTACATTGTCTGGGAAGTTCTGAGGTTTGGGCAGGGAGAAAGAAAGGTTCCCAGGGAGTTTTACTGGGACAGAGCCTTCCCCATGACTATATTGGCTCATGTAAAATTTTATTCATTTATAGTAGAAAGGACACCAGTTCTGAAGTTAAAGGATATAGATTTAAATATTTTCTCTGACATTTACTACCAACATGGACAAGCCTTTTTACCTCTTTTGATCCTAATGTTTGGATTAGATGAAGTCTGAGTTCTCTTCCAGCTCTAGATACATTACTAAGCAATTAAGTAGTGTGATAGATGGAGCTCTGGCCCTGAAGTCAAGAAGACCTGAATTCAAACCAGTCTCAGACACTTACTGTCTGTGGGACTGTTGGCAAGACACCAACTTGTCTGCCTTATTTTCCTCCTCTGAAAAAAAAAGGGATAATAATAGCACTTACCTTCCAGGGTTGTTATGAAGATAGAATCAAATGAGATAAAATTTGTAAAATGCTTAGCACAGTGCCTGGCATAAATAGATGCTCTATCTTGCTAGTTATTGTTAACTATTAGTTATATAACCATGAAATACATTATCAAGCAAATGGGCAGAACTAGGCATGTGAAAGAGTTACAAATGAAATTTTGTTTCCTCTGTTCCTAATTCTGCCAACTGACCCTGACAGTGAAATTTAGAATAATAGATCTAGTGTTTAAAGGCAGCCGGGTGGATAGAATACTGGGTCTGAAGTCAGGAAGATCTGAGTTCAATTTTATTCCCACAGATTCACTAGATGTGTGGTCCTGAGCAAGTCATTTATCCTTTATTTTCCTCACTTTCTTCAATTGAAAAGGGAGAATAATAGTAGCACCTATCTCACAGGGCTGTTGTATTACCTCATTATCTGTTGAAGCAGTTGTTGCCCAGGGATTGGAACAGCATCTAAGTCATCTTAAGTGAGTTTATTAAATTGAACTGATTTGGGCCCTTGACCTGAACTAAATTATTTGTTTTCTCCATTTTCTATTTCCCTTTCACTGTCAGCTATCCCTTGAACAGTTTCTCCTTTTGATCAGATGGCAGGTTGTATTTAGTAATTAATTAGTCCCATTCTCAGGCTTATAGTAGAAGAATGGATTATCACAATAATGTAGAGGGGATCCTCTGAAGATCTATGTAGAATTTGAGAGAATTTACTTCTACATCTACTTTAATAGTAGCAAATGGAGGGTTGCCTCTCTTGTTCTAGGAATCATATTATTGGGCTCTGAAGAGCTAGAAGAGAACAAAGATGAGTATCTTCAAGAATCTTAGCAAAAACCAACCAACAACCACAAAAACTCTAAATTGCTTTGTGTATAAAGGATTTTTGATATATAATTCCATATTTAATGATAAAAAGAAAAATCTAATTAACATCATTACTTTCTTACAGATACCCAGTTCATATTTTGCAAGCCTTTTCTGAGAAATCCTTTCATGGTAAAACCATCCTATGGTTCATTAACCATCTCTTTAGAATTAACAACTGTGATGTCAAATTTAAGCCATTAAACCACATATGTGGATCCTTGTGGATTGTGCAGTGACTTAGAAAACCACATATTAACATTATCTATATTTCACTGTATTTTTATTTATTTTGTTAAATACCTCCCAAGTACTTGGGAATATTGTAAGCTTCATCAAGTTATGAACTCCATGTTTGATCCTTCTGTTCAACAACATAATAGGATACTGTCATCTTCCATTTTAAAGTTCAAACTGGCCTCCTATTATTTGTTACAGTTTCTACTACACTTTCTTACAATTATCATATTCAAGAGATTTTAGATCTGGATAAAAAAAAACCAAAAATATTTTTAAAATGAATGTGTTTTCCTTTTAAAAGCAATCATTGTGTAACACCTCTAGTTCAGCAGCAATGTAGCTTCTTTAACTCCTTTATCATCCTTTTTGGCAACAACTCTCTGAGCTTGAAGCACATTCTTTTAATTATCTTTAGGGATGACAAATATTTATCCTTTCAGGATTCATATGATTTCTAAATAACACATACTGGAAATATATATAATCAAGTTGGGAAAACTTTAAATGAGTCAAGATGATTTTCTTTTAGGATCATAAAGTATTTTTGATTCCAGCCCTTTGGGAAGCCATTTCAAATCAGCAAACCCTTA
This sequence comes from Myrmecobius fasciatus, assembly GCA_023553655.1. Lineage (NCBI taxonomy): Eukaryota > Metazoa > Chordata > Mammalia > Dasyuromorphia > Myrmecobiidae > Myrmecobius > Myrmecobius fasciatus. The sequence continues at coordinate 621,851 of JAJPUD010000492.1, forward strand.
TTAAAAATACACCAAGTGCAAGGTACTGAACTGAGCTCTAGAGCAAAGTTTTTCAGTTTGAGGTTTTTGATGGTTTTTAAACCAAGGTATCCTGGAGTCAGCTTTACTCACTTACTTTCCTTAAAGTTTAGTGTGAACATTTGCACTGCAGATGTAGGTAATTGCAGGAAATGAGGGCTTAATTTATTGTTTTGTTGAACAAAGTGTTTATTTAAAGGCATTTTTGAATGCATTTTTTTTTTCATTTTCTGGGAGACCTGGTTAGTTAAACATTTACTACCATGCTCCTAAACTGCTCTATAAATATTTCTTAAGCCAGATAGGAGGTCAATAGAAGGCTCAGGGAAGAAGTCATCATCAGACTGGAGATCTGGTAAGTGTAGATCAATAACATTAGTCATAGTTAACCTATTTTGTGTAATAGACCTCAAGCAGTTTGGTGAAGTTCACGGACCCTTTCTCATCATTTTAATCCCATTTTGGGTTTCCTTGACAAAGATATTGGAGCACCTGACATTTCCTTCTCCAACTCATTTTACAAATGAGAAACCAAAACAAACAAGATTAAGTGACTTGCCAGGGTCACCCAAATAGTGTCTGAGACTAGATTTGCTCAAAAAGACTCATCTTTTTGACTTCAGGCTGGACACACTGCCCACAGCACCCACTTAGTTAGAAGTAATGAAAAAAACCATTTACTTGTTTTCTACTTCCCATTCCAATTCATGGTCTATGGACCTTAGGTTAAGAATTCCTGTTCTATAGATAAAATGCAGACAGAAACAAGCAATTTCTCACCTCTTGTTTGCTAGAATAAGTGTATTCAAACAGAATCAGTATCACAGTTGTAAAGTTGGAGGGACTATTTATAGTATATTTTACCCTACATTTTACAGATGAGGAAACTTCAAACCAGAATGATTGTGACTTGCCTGAAATCACACAGGTAGTTGTAACAGTAATTAAAAAAAAAAAAAAGGAAAAGATAAAAAGCTAACATCTCTATAGTACTTACTGTGTCAAACATTGTACTAAGTAATTTAGTAAATGAGAGTTAAATTCAGGTATGATTCCATATCTAGTTCTCTTTTAGTTGGACCACACTGCTTCATCTCTCTGAACCCAAATACTTTGAACACATTAATCTGGTTGTTAAAATAACATTAATTTTTATTATCCAGTATGCAAAAGTGCTTTGTAAAGAGTAAAACACTATATAGATGCATGTAAATTTATTTACATTTTTAAATTACATTAATTTTGTTTTGAGAATTTCCAAATTTAATAAAGTTGTTGAAAAGTCTGGACTGTGGGCACGCATTATTTTAAGGATGTACAGGTAATTCTCCGTAAGCATCACACATGTGGTCTTTGTTGCTGATGAGTCACTACCTGTGAAAGCTGCAGAGAAGTTGAAGAAACCCCCCAAACCCCGATTCTCCCAGCCTCTTAAATCTCTGCTGCAAATATTTAGGATTCTTCTCTCCTCCCCCTTTTGTTAAAATATCAAGTGAACCAACTTGAGTCACTGCTGGTCCAATATCAAAACGTCAACCACAGGAAGAGACATGTTACTTTAATATTTCCAGCATATTAAGTTTAAAAGGATCAACACATGAATCTACTAAACAAAACAACAAAACGGAGTCTGCATTTCCCAGTAGAGTAGTTCTTTTCTGCTCTAAATCCTTTGAGTTTATGATTTTAATGATGAAATCCAATGTTTTCTTCATCACAACCTATTTAGGAGGGAGAAAAGAGCAAGGGGATCTTTTCCCTCTCACCCGTTCCAGTTTAACTAAAGTCATACAGGAGAAGTCCCAGGCTTGTTCTTCTGTTCCTTTATAAACAGCATCTATCCATCCTCCTCTTTCTCCTCCTCTCGCACTATTTTGGGGCCACATGATCTCATGCCCTCTGCAGACCACACTATGCAATTCAGGCATACTAAGGTACTGAGCAGGGCGATTCCTGCAAATCTTCAGATGGTGCCCAGGGTGGGGTGAGGGGAAAAGCTTTGGGGGAAGTTAAAGAGACATACACGTAAAACACCCAAAATAACCCAACAGCTAGAATGCCCGAAATCAGACAGGAAGCCAAATAATCCGGGGCGTTGGGCCGCTCTCCCCCTCACATTTTACATTATTGGCTAGGGGAAAAGAGCCAAGGGTCTGGGAGGAGGCTGGCTGAAGGAGGGGGGCGGAGTCCCCGGGGCCAGGCCGCCCTCAGTGCTCTATTAAAGCCAGGCAGCCGGCAGAGGAGTCCGAGAAGCAGAAAGCCTGAGCCAACCATGGAGAGGGACGGCTTCAGCGGGAGCCACCGGGGCACCAAGGAGAGCCGCGCGGGCAAAGAGCAGGGCTACGGGGACGCTGCCGGGGACCCTCAGGCTGTGAACATGCTGGCTCCCCTGGACGTGGGGGACGAACCGCAGCCCGAGAAAGGCGCGCGGGCTCACAAAGGCAAGAATCCCAACACCTACAAAGTGCTCTCCCTGGTGAGTGAGGTCCATTGGGCCGTTCGGGTCCTCTCCAGGGGCCCGACCCAGGACTCTCTGGAGCAGGTGCCGCCTTTTCTCCGCCTCCGCCCGGGGTCAGTGCCAGGACCGCAGTGCTTGCTGGAAAGGGCTCTACCCTAGCCCTGCACAGACCGTGTGATCTGACCACCTGGCTCCGGGGCAGACTGTGGGCAAGCGGGCAGGCAATCCGACAGACTGACTGAGACTGACCAACTGACAAGACGGGCAGACTAATAGAGTGACTGACAGACAGACTGACAAGACATACAAACTGACAAAGACTGACTGACATACTGACAAGACAGGCAGACAGAAAAACTGACAATTTAACTGAAAAGCAGACGAACAGACTAGATAGACTGGAGAGACAACAGCAACAAGAGTGGCTGTACTGCTGTTTCACTACAACTGGAGTGTTGGAAACATGGAGGTTTACTGTAAATATTATCATCACCATGTTAATAATTACACAGAATAATCACATCATGTACCACCACTATTTGCACGTGATTCTAACAATTTTAATAATATTCTTAAAAAACAAAAACAAAAACTGGACCTGTGATTTCTTTATTGTAGGGAGCTCCAGGTGAGGAAACTCCTGTCCAGACAGAGCGACAACAACTTTTCAGTTTAAAGTCCTAGAGTTTCCTGGATCACTGAGAAATTGAGGGTCACACTGTTACAATGGCAGTGTGGTAGAGGTGGGTAAGTGGGAGGGAAATGAGACTTGAAATTAGATCTTGATTATACCAAAGCCAGTTGTCTATCCTACCATGTTGACTTTCAGATAAGTAGAATATATTATACTTTGATGTAAATATACTATATTGTATAATCTTTCATTAATATGTTGATGTAAATCTTTCTTTCAAAGAGCTTAACTCTCTTTGATAAATATAATGACTACCCACCATTATTCTCTCACTGAATTTGAGGTAGTCTTTGTGACTTGTATAAATTTTAAAAAAAATGGCTGAATTGTGGAGACTGAACAAAAAAAGACTAAAAAAAACCCCACCACCTTGAGTTAAATCTTCTTCAATAAACCTAGAAAGGCTCAAGTTTTCTAGAAAGGAAACAAAACAGGGAAGGTATTTGTTGGATTTAGTACTGAGTATGGTTTTGGCCTTTCTCTTGTTTTTCATCCTTTGGATGAACGAAGGAACAGGGAGACTAGGTCACTGGAGTTGATACCTGTCAGGGCTTTAGGTCATTGTAGTCATGAGAGCTTAAGAGAAAATTTTAAGATAGGTTTTTATAAATGTAATCATGATTTCAGAAAGTCCTATTGCTATATCCTATTGGTCATGACATAGGAATGTCCATTTTTATCAATAAAGAAGTCAATATTCACACATTATAGGAATCAGTAATGTTACATTGATAGTTTTATAACTTCTATTGTATGGCCATTTATTTGTTGTATAAGAGTTATGTCCAACTTCTTGTGATTTCATTTGGGGTTTCCTTGGCAAAGATACTGGAGTAATTTGCCATTTTCTTCTTCAACTCATTTTTATAAATGAGGAAACTGAGGTAAACAGGGATAAGTGACTTGCCCAGGATTACATGTAACCTAGGAAGGGTCTGAGGCCAGATTTGAACTCAGAGTTTACTGACTTCAGAACTGGAACTCAATCTATTGCATCGCTTAGCTTTCCCTATACTCACTTAACTCCAGACTATATTATTTTTCATTTTTTCTATTAAAGCTACTTTCCTTCTGATTATGCTACATAATAAATGCATTAGGTAAGAAGCTTAGTATAGAGAAAAGAAAACTGTCTCCAGTCAGAGAACCTCAGTTTAAATCTTGCACATGATGCTTCCTGTTATTTGGCTTTGGAAAAGTCACTCAACCTCAATGAAGTAACCTCTTCAGTTATTTCATCTGTAAAATTTATACTAGTCAACTTCTGAGGTTTCCTTCAACTCTAGAGCTATGATCTTATAAGAGTTAGATAACAAAGTATTACGTTACATCATCTTACAGGAGAAAAATCAGAAAAAGTTTTAAAGAGTCAGTGTCTTAGGCTTTAAAAGATGGACAATTACTGTATTTCCCTGGAGGAGGGAAGGGAGGACATTGCAGACACAGGTAGCAGCATAAGGTAATTCTTGGAAACATGAAAACTTATGAGTAAGGAAAGAGTAGTAGTAGTCATTTTGGTTAGAGTGCAGAGAATATGGAATGGAGTCTTATAAAGAGGGAGAGAGATGGTGAAATGATGGGAGATGGTGTTATATAAGGATGAATTGAAGAAACTATTAACATTTATCCTGTAAGCTACTAGAGGTCAGGGACTGGTTTTTTTGTTTGTTTGTGTTTCTTTCTCTTTTTTTTTTGGCTTGTCTTTGTTTTTCCATATACAGAGTAGGCACTTAATGAATGTTTGTTATATTGAATTGGAGGTAGAATGGGAAGGAACATCAGGCAGAAAAGGAATTTAACCTAAACCACTTAGCAGGAAAGGGAAGAAATAGTGTTAGTGAGTGAGAGAAGCAGATTTAAGATTAATGTAAGGGGGGAGGAGGAAAGTTCTACAAACACCTTCCTAACAAGGGCCATCTAAAAGTTCTATAGTGTGCCCCTGGATGTGGTTCCTTAGGCCCTCTGCAATGGGGGCTGGATGATCATGTGTTGGTGATGTCATTGAGGGAATTCTTGATGATGTACAACCTGGACTAGTTAATTTCCATTTTCCTTTCTAACTGAATCAGTGAGACATTTGGAAAAACAGGGTGCCATCATTTTGTGGATGATATTAAATGCTAGATGGGAGAATTTGAACTTTCCTTAGTAAACAACAGGGAGATGCTAAAGATTTCTAAGAAAAGAATTAAGACAATTCCTAGAGGATGCTGCCAAAGAACGATTATCCTAATAGGGATATGCAGAAATTAATTGGGAGATGGGAGACCCAAAACTAATCCACTGCAGTATTTCAGAGGTGGAAGCAGGGAAATTTCTATTAGGTTGAAGCTAATGGGACTAGATAGCTAGAGGTGGGGTGGATATGAGCAATAATGAGGAGGTGGGCTCTACAGGATCTGATAATAAAAGAGATTTGATAATTCCAACATTCAGGACATAGTGAAACAAGGTGAATAGATTTGCCATAAACAAAAATAATTAAGTCAGAAGAAATAGGAGGTTTACATGAGAAAGACACTGAACCTCATTTTTTAACATGTTGAAATCTAGGTTTTGGTATGACCTCAGGGTAGAGAGGTCTGGGCTGTTAGAAATAAGAATCTGAAGCTCAGAAGATCAGAGATAAAGTTTGGGGAGTTATTTGCTTAAAGCGGAGTAGTTGAAACCATGGGAAGTGATGATAATGTAAAAGGGAGAGTACATTGAAGAAAAGAAGACCCAAACAAACAAAACTTCCTGGTACAGTCATAAACAAGGTGTTTGGGAAGAGAATGAGGAGCCAGCAAAGGAGACAGAGAGTAGAAACTAAAAGAGAAGAGAGAAAAAGAAAGAGAAAGAGACAGACAGACAGACAGGCAGGCAGGTAGGCAGACACAGACAAAGACAGAGACAGATTCACACAGAGGGATAGACAAAGAGACACACAAAGAGACACAGAGAGAGGGAGACAAAGAAACAGACAAAGATGATTAGGAAGGGTTTACTAAAACCTTTTATATTTAGGATAGATTCTTGTTGTTAAGCATATAATAATAATTATAATAATAAAGTATTTTTAAAAAGCTTCAGAAAGGTCAAGAATGATAGTTGAAAAATGACCACTGTATTTAATGCTTAGGTGATCATTTAAGAGGTATAGAGTGGTAGAGACCTGATTATAAGAATTGATGAAGAAAAGGCATCAGGCATAGACAATGTTTTTAAAAATAGCATTAGAGAAGGGAAGGAGAGAATGGTTACTTGTTGGGATAGAAAGTTATGTGGATGGTGGAGTTTTTCCCCTTAACTGAGGAAACGAGCATATTTGTAAGAACAGGAAGAAGCTGATGGCTGAGAGAAGTAGAGGATAATTATTGGAGCAAGATTTTGGAGAAGGCAGAAGAAAATAGAATTAGGGAGTCAGGGAGGGATATTAGGACATGCTTTAGTGAATATTCTCCTGTAATAAAAAGAAGGGAAGAGAAAAGATGATAATATTGAGAAAACTTGAGTAGAGGAGATAACATGAAGGAATTCACATAAGATAGCTTCAGACAGACCATTTGCTGTAAAAGTAGGTGAGGACATACAAAGGAAAAAAAATGGAACAATTGCTGAAGAGAATGAAACAAATACTGTTCTATTGATGAGATTCTTTTGAGATTCTGTACCATAAAGACATTAAATTTCTTATGCTTTATTTACCATTTGATATGTTCATTCTTGTAAAACTAGCCAAAAATATTCACTCTTTCATAGATTAAACAAGCAGAAGCAAACCTTAGCTTGTAAGGTAGTGAGGATTTTCCGAGATTTAGATACTTTGAATCTTGCTTGGAAAAATCATGGTTCAGAGATATTAGTGATATGATACAGTGATGCTGTTGTGACATAACTAATGAGATAGTCCAGAGCAGGAGTTCTTAACTTTTTTTGTATCATGGATTGTTTTGGCAGCTTAGTGAAGCATACGGACTCTTTCTTGTAATAAAGATTTCTTCAGAAAACACATATTCAGCAAATGGTTTTAACTGAGAGAGCACATGTAATATAGTAGAAAAAGTATTGTACATGGTGTCAAAAGATCTTGGTTCAAATCCCACTTCTACCACAAAGTATATGATCTTAGATAAATCATGTTACTTCTTTAGGACCTCTCAGTGGAAAAATGAGCAAATTCATATCAATTACACATTAAAAAAAAGAGCTTACTAAAGAATACCAGAGACATCCCTGATGGGCACGAGGAGGCTATAGTACATTTCAAATAAGGAACTGGGCAGAGGAAGTGGCAAAAAGAGAAACCAGAGAAATGTATGAATGAAGATGAAAAAATTAGCTTGTTACACAATGAGATAGATGGGTAACTGAGACATGGCTCCATCAGTATCCTAAAACATCAAGATTCAAGAGCAGATTATAGGAGGGTATGGACAAGAGTTTGAAAGGATGAGCAAACATAGATGTGTTATGATAAGCATTATTGACAGGAATATCCATATTGATGAGATCACAGATCTACTGAAGTATACACAGATAGTATAATATAATTTACAATAATATAATACAAAATTATAGAGCAAAGAAGAAATCCAGGTAAAGTTTTCTTGGAATACTTGAAGAAGAAAAGAAAACCTTTAGTTGGAGAAGATCAAGAAATAGTTGGCACCTGTCTCTTGAAAAAAGATGAAGACTCTGAAAGGCAGAGCTGTCCAGATTATTCCCAAGTGGAACCTCTGCCAAGGCAGCAGATTCTTCTTCTGTATAGGCTCATTACTATTGTCCTTCATTCTTCAAGGAATTCTGAGTTGGCAAGTACTTTCAAAGCCAGTCTAGTGTATATTTCCTTCCATCACATCTCCAACAAGTGTTCATCCAGTTTTTGCTTATAAGTCTGTTGACATATTCATTGCCAGAGATAAGGCACCTAACACTGAAGTCTTTTCTCAAACTAAACTATCATGTTTTCAAACTCTACTATAAAGAGCACAACTCTAATGCGCTGGCCATGTTGTTCAAATGCCAGATTTACATTTCCTTAAAAGACTTTATGGAGAATGCACAAAGAAAGCACTCACATGGAGATCAGAAGAAATGATGCAAAGATACTTTCAAAGTCTTTCAGAAGAATTTTGGAATTGATTGTGAGACATGGACAAGGGACTGCCCAGCATGATGTGCTCACAACAAAAAAGGTGCTGTGCTGTATGAGCCAAGCACAATTACAGTAGTTCAAAAGAAATGTGAGATACATGAATTTAGAAACATCTACACTCGAAATGTTAATGTAGACTATTTGTATTCAATATGAAGTAGAGCCTTCTTGCAAAAAAAAAAAAAGAACTGAAATAAAGGGGCAGCTAGGTGGCACAGTGGATAGAGCACCACCTCTGAAGTCAGGAGGACCTGAGTTCAAATATGGTCTCAGACACTTAACACTTCCTAGCTGTGTGACCCTGGGCAAGTCACTTGACCCCAATTGCCTCAGCAAAAAAAAAAAAAAAGAACTGAAGTAGAGCCTTCTAAGCTCACATTGATTTGATCAGTCACAGTTGAATACACTGTACCTTGGCTCCAACATAGAGATATCATTTTGGTCTTCTTTGAGAATGAAGGACAATAGTGATAAGCCTGTAGTGAAGAGAAATCTGTTACCAAGGCAGATACTGTACTCAGGAATAATCTGGACAGCTCTAATTGTAAAATGTTTTGGTTTCTATTAAGCCTCAATCAGCCTTTCTGTAGCTTCTACACATTGTTTTTAGTTCTCTCTTGTGAGGCTAAGCATAATTCCTTTTTCATATCATAGTTTTCCAAATACTTGAAGACAACTATTAATCCTCTTCTTCCCCTCCTTTTACCTCAATAGAAAAAAAAAAAGAAAAACAATATCCTTGTGAATAAGTATGCATAATTCAAGCAAAAAAAATTACCAAGTTGTTTACATCTGAAATAAATGTCTTATTTTACTTACTTGAGATTATGGCCTGTCAAGAGACATGCTTTATTATCCTCTTACCCCCCAAAATATGGTTGGTCATTGCATTAATCAAACTTTTTAGTTCTTTAAGTTTTTTTCTTTAGAATATCATTATTGTATAAATTGTTCTTCAGATTTTTATCACTTTACTGCATCAATCAATAAAAAAAATCATCATGTTTCTCCAAAACTATGCTTTTCCATGTAGTAACAATCCATTATATTCATATACTATAATTTCTTTAGTCATTCCCTAAAATAATTTGACTTAGCAATGAAGAAGACATAAACAGTTTATCTGTGAAATTGAAGAGGAAAATAAGGTGATACATTGAATATATTGCAAGATCAAGTGAAAAAAAATTTATTAACAAAGACCTGATCATGTGTTTTTTAGGCACCAGAAAGAAATCCAATGGATATAGAGATAGAAGATGATAGGTGAATAATATGAAAGGCTCCCAAAAGACACAGGATGGGGGTCGATTCAAAGGCAAAAATAAAGAGATTAGAAGAGCCACTATTTCTATTATGAGTGGCACAAAAGAGAATGGGTAAATTATATGAAAGTTTTGAGGTATAGGATTTGGAAGATGGGAACTCATGCCATTGACCATAGTAGTCTCGGAGGTTTCTTGGTTTTAAAATACTGTAATCCTAACACATTATGATTATAGATTTCAAAAAATCCATTAAATTGAGTTTTCTTGTGTAATGGAAAAATTATAATGGGAAATGGAAGATTCATATTCATCTCTATCACTTAGCAGCTGTGTGATTTTGGTCCAGTTATTTTACCATTCTAGACTTCATTTTCTTCATCTGAAAAATTCAGGGTTTAAAACATATATATATATAACTTGGATTCCCTTCTTTCTCTAATATTTTGTGATTTTTATTTGCCAAGTACACTTAATTATCTATTTTAGGTATGCAAGAACTTTTTGAAGTCTTCCAGTCCACTCCCTTCATTTTAAAGACGAGGAAATTGAGCTTCACCATTACATAAGTAGACAGCAGAATTGGGTTCAAACTCAGTTCCAGTGCCCCAAAATCTTGTGTACCTTGCCAGAATCAAGTTCTCTATATGTGTTCTTGATTCTATACCTATGTTCTCCAGCAGATTGATTCTACTATCATCTCTGCTGGCTCCAGTCATCAATCACTCAGTATGTATTGGTTCCTTCCTTGTTGCATACAAGCATACCCAAATCTTCCCCATATTTAAAAATTCACACTAGATCTTTCCATTCCCACCAGCTATCATTTTTTATCTCTTATTTGAAGTCATCTTTACTAAATACCTACGTTTCTTTTCCTTTTGTTCTTTTCTAAGCCTTCTGTAAATTGCCTTGTGACTTCATAATTTACCTTGAAACTTTCTTTTCAAAGTTACCAATGATCTCTTCATTGATAAATCTAAGGGCTTTTTCTCAATCCTCATCCTTCTTTACCTCTGCAACATTTGGCAATACTCACCACTTTTTCCTTCTAGATAACCTCTCTCTGGGTTTTTCTGACTCTTTTTTTTTTCTTGATTTATCTATTTGTCTGACTGTTCTTTCTCAGTCTCCTTCTTGAACCTTTATGCCATTCTCAGTAACTGTAGTTGTAAGGCTATAATTCAGTTCTAGGCTGTCTTCTCTTTATAATCTTTCATTTAGTGATTTTATCAGTTCCCATGAGTTCAATTTTCATTTCTTCAGATATGCCAAATCTATTTAGTCAGCTTTCTGTCTTTTGAGTTCCTGTTCCACATCACTATCAACTACTTTGTACTAGATGCCCTCAAATTCAAAATGTCCAAAACAGAACTCATTATTATTCTTGTTCAAATCCATCCCTCTTGTGAACTTGCTTATTACTATTGAATACACTGCTCTTTCTCTTAATGTCCACCTGGTAGAATCTCTAGCTTTTTTTTAAAACTTAGAATAAAAACGTGTGGCACAGTAGCAACCACAAAAACAATCAGAGACTCTCAGAATAAGAAAAAGCAAAAAAGGGTTTATTATGATCTCATGAGAAAGGGTATTTTTCTCCCATCTGTCAAGATATTTGTCAGTGAAAGGAGTGCAGAGTAAAAACTGCAAAACACAAGATTAAATAACCTGAATGCAGAAGCCCTCACCCCCCTGCCTGGCCTTTTCTCCCATTTGTTTGGGTAGAAATCTAACCCAGAAACAAAAGAATAAATTGTCTTTAAAAGAGCTACTTAAATACTAATTAAGAGGTGGTGGAAAACAGGAGGGAATGAACACTTACAACTTTTTTACCATGACATGAAGCACCTGATCTTTCTTTTTCCAGAAAAATTATCTTGCTTCTGGTTCTTTTGGAACTTAGCCTGATTGAGTTGGCATTACAATTATAATAAATTTTGCTCCTTGACTTAGAGATGGGTCTGAGCCTGCAAATTCTTTTCACCTTGTGACACTGGTCTGGAACCTCAACAGATTTTTGTGGTCTCCTTTGAACCCCAACAATAGCATTCAATAATCCAGAATAGAGTCAAAACATTTTAGTTATTTAGTAGGAGTCCATAAATAAGCAACAGTATCAAGGAAGGGTGAAGGGTAGTGCCAGGAAATGAAACTTGGATCTTAAAAGTTGGTTAAGGAAAGTCTACAAAATGAATGTGCTGAAAATAGGCTAACAAATGGGTCAAGGATGATACATGCAAAAAACCTTTGCTTGTTGAAGCCTTCAGAAGTTACAATTGTCTTTTGTCTACATCTGCCCACACAGCTTTTTGTGGACTTCTGGGCCTACCTCATATGAGCACATATTAGTATATGATGTGCAGGCTGGTTCCAACATGTAAGCAAACCATTTGAATCTTCTGTCATACCACAAGGCATCTAAAGATTAAGGATTGCTTCTACTGGCCAAACTCTTGGTTTTCTTGGAGACCTCAAAGTACTTAACTGATGTATGTATTTGGTAATCCACCTCTGTTTAAATGAGACAATAAAATGGCATAGCAGATAGAGTGTTGGACTTGGAGTGAGACAGATCTGAGTTGCCTTAGCAACTCATCAGCTGTATGCCATAGGCAACTTAAATCCTCCAGCTTCAGTTTCTTCATCTGTAACATGAGGGTGATAATAGCACCTTCTTCACAAAGGGACTATATGTTATTCTAGAAACAATTAGAGAAGAATTCTTCAGTTATTCTTCAATTTTTAAAATGAATGAAGAAATTCAAAGACAAGATAACTGGGATTGGCAAGGAAAAAAAGTCTATAGAGAGATTTGTCAAGTCTCATCCAGGTGTTTCATGGTGAAAGGAAATGGGAATTATGAGGAGCAAGGGTATATCCTGTGCACTGTGGATGGCTTGGATCCTATCTTTCTTAGATGAATTAGCCTCTAAATTTGTCTTCAAAGTCAAACCAAATTAGCAAGTATTTATTAAGCAAAGTTATAATTCCTTTTAAGAAAAATCCTTAAAAAATAAAGCATCCTTAAAACTTTAAGGTGTGACTTTTTTTTACTTTGTATTTGTTTTCATTCTTGTCAAGGACTAAAAAACTTTTAACATTTACATGTACAGGAAATACATAAAACTCCAAATTATTATACATAGTTTATTTTTCATTTTAAATTTAAATAATTCAGCATGCTACTTTTAAAGCTGTACTATTTTCTATGATTCTTTCTATTCTTTTTTTGCTTTAATGACCATTTTTTTGTTTCATTTTTTGGGGGGATATCATATCTCTAAATTTCTAGTTCTTTGCATCCATTAAAATAGCTGCTATAAATATTTTTGTATATGTGGATCTTTTCTTTCTTTCTCTGATCTCTCTGGAACATAGGCCTAAGAATGGTATTTCTAGGTAAGAGAACATGCACAATTTAGTAACTTTGGAGGACATAGTTCAGATTACTTTACAAAATGTTAAGCAATGTTCCCTTTATCCTGTAGCCCCTAAAACAACTGTCACTTTTTTTCCCTTAAAATTGGTCATCATTACCAATCTGATGAGGGTAATGTGGACCTCAGAGTTTCATAATGTATACTTCTGTAATTCTTTGTGATTTGAAAATATAATTATAGATAACTTGTATTTCTTTTTTTGAAAGGTGGCTATTTATAGCCTTTGGTCATATCTTTTAGGCACTGGCTATTGTTCTTATAAATTTAAATCAGTTTTTTATGTATCATGGATATAAGTCCTTTTATCAGGGAAATTTCCTTTAAATATTTGCTCTCCCTTTCCCCCACTTAAATATTTTTCCACTTCTAATCTTAACTGCATTGGCATTGTTTTTACTAAAACTTCTAAAATTTATGTAATAAAAATTACTTATCTATCCCTTGTTTCTTATCCATAGCCTGGTCCAATTTCTTATCTACAGTCTGGAGGCTGACACTAACAACAGGTTCAGTTTGTGTAGTTCTGTATGAGATTAACAAAAGCACCTTTCTCATAACAGACCTGTGAAATAATGCTCTGCAAAAACTTTTTTTTTTGTCACCATTTTACAGATAAGAAAATTGAGGCTCACAGAGCTTATTTTTCAACATCATTGATTTTTGCCTCTCCATTACCCCTATTTAGCAGTCTCCATGTTTTGGTGATTCTAATTTTGATTTTTTAAATTGTGGGGTAATAGATCTAGAATTGAAAGGGACCTTAGGGCCATTTGGTCTAATTCCTTTGTTTTGCAGATAACAAAAATGAGGTCCAGGGAGGTTGTGACTTGATTATGGTCATTGAGGTTTTTTTGTTTGTTTGTTCTTCATTCTTGAAGAGGACCGTGACATGGGGGAGGTGATATCCTAACATACAAGTGAATTGGATTTAAGTGAGGGAGGACTGTGCAAGGTTACCTGCCTCACTTTATCCTCCAGAGCCATCTGGGTCCAGTGGCCAGATATAGATCAAGACTAGAAGTGGCCCTCAATGCAATGGGAAACTTTGGCCTTTTTACGTTGTCTTTAATTGGTCTCAGTTTAACTGAGACTGCACGCATTCAGTAATTAAGGCTAGGAAGCAATTGAGGCAAAGAATCTCCTATTTCACCTAGTCCCCCCCTAAAAAAATCTAAATAAATAAATTATTGAGAGAATGGAGTCCAGAACCAATGATCTTCCCTTACCTTTTTCATTCATCAACCTCACTGTAGTTTCAGATCTCCTGTTCAATTTATTGCCATCTAAGATTCCAACATCTTTCCCTTTTAGAAACTTCTAGCAATTCTTAATTGTTTACACAACAAACTTCAAGCATTTAAAGTCTTCTAGAGTTTAGTTCCCAACCTCTTTTTTTCCATTTTTTATTTTTCACCACTCTAACAGTCAATCATATGAGACCCTTCTCACTAGCTTAAATATAGTTCATTCATATTGTTTTTTTGGCCCAGAAGACTTTTTTTTTTTAACTCTTCTCTTTGTCTCTCTGAATTTAGAGCCCAGATTTTAGTTTATTCTCTCTGTTGTGGATTTATCTCTTCCTTGGTCAGGAAGAAGCCCAATCAGCTATTATCAATCATAATTAATTTCCAGACTATCCTGTCTGTATTGAGTAATTGTGAGAAAGAAACTTTTTTGTCTGGCCCTCAAATCTCCCTGCATCTTTAAACAATCTTGGAAATCTGAATTAGCATATCTTTAGACAGGTATGGGACCTGTCTGCCAGATATTTTCCCTCTGGGTCTTTGATCTGTCCCTCCGAGCTACCAAATTCTTCCCTGGAATTGAGAAACCCCCAAGGCTGTATTTTCTCGATGAAAGATCTGCTCATGCTGAAGATCTTTGCTAAGTCCTTTTCAGAACCATGCCCCCACTGTGAGGTATTCTCTCTCTCTTTCTCCCTCATAGTGCTTTCCCTTTAAAATAATGTCTTTCTCCTTACTCTAAGTAACTCTGGTTAGTCTGCTAGACTCCTGTATGTGTCTAACTGCCAGTAAATGGCATACCCAGGCTTCATGCTATATTCCTTTAATGGATTCTTCCAAATTCCTTTCCTTGGTAATCCTATTGCTCTCCCAATTCTTATTTCATATCTGCCACTTCTGGTGCCTATTTTATTTCTTATTTTGTCAATTATATCTTCCTCTAACTAAACCTACCTTTTGGCAAAGAGAATGACCATTGTGGATTTATCATGTGTTTATTTCAAATCAGGAATTGCTACTCTGACCTCATTACTCTTTACATTTCTTTAACTACAGGTATGCTAGAGTCAGCTTCTACAGACTTATGAGAGCTTCTTGCTGTATTTTTACTGCAAGATTTTATGCATCAGAAATATGCAAATACTACAAATTATGGTTTGACTTTTTTTATTAACTAGACTTAAGAAAGTGATGAAAAAAGTTAATGATGCTGATCAAATTTAAACGTGTGTTATGTGTACATTCCCTTTACTTATATCCCCAAGGAGTAAGATATTAAACAATTACCAGCTTCCTCCTGCTTTGACTCTTTTAACCCTCAATTTTTGGAACTTTAAATAGCCAGGCAACCCTTTCCCTTTGCCACTTAATCAAAGGCTACTTTTAATGGTAACATAACTATTTCACACCTGTATGCCTTTTATTTCCTATTTCCTAAAGCTTCCTGAGGGCAGGGACCATGCCTTAGACTATATTTATGCTCCCTTCCATAGCTAACATTGTTGTTTTACATATAACAGAGAAGATGCTCAGTAAAAAAAAATGAATGATGTTAACTATCAATAAAATATTTTCTTAAATTCAATAGCAAAATTTCTAAAGGCTTTTCCTATATCAGATTTCTAGATTCTTTATCCAAATGTGTTTACAGATTTAATCAAATGGGTTTAGGACTATACATACACAGTCAAATGTATTTATATTTCTTTCTTTTCTCCCTGAATTTACTATTTCACTAAGATTCCAGTCTACATTTTATGTACACATCTATAGCTGTAAATAAATTTCCTTTGGACCCTTAACAGAGATAGAACATGTGTTTGTGAATACCTTCTCATGCCTCATCATCACCTGTTGCATAAAGACTTCTTTCAGTTGTGTTTTTATTGGCTGTTTCCTCAGAAAATTCTTCTTGATTAAATTCAAGGTGGCATACTGACTGTGTTTTAAAAGGTGAATTTAGAGAAAAGCAAGTTGGAATCAATCACCTAAATTGACTGAACACAATGTTCTTTCCACCTTTTGCTTTTCGGCTTTGGGTTAGAGTTGGACAGGAATAAGAAATTTTTTTTTTAATTAAAACGAGGCAACTGTTGAGACAAGAACAACCATGTAGGAGGAAACTTTTGGAGACTTGTGTAATTTTTTTTAATCCAGTTTTTCCTTTCCCTCCTTCTGAGAATGGAATGGGGATGGGCATCCCTGAGGCGAAAGTAATATATTACCTTTTCCTTTTCTATTACTTCGCTTGTGAGTCCAAATAAGCTTTTAAGTATTGCTAGAAAGACCAGGCATATCAGTTGGCCCCAAAATTTGTTTAGTTCTTTGAGATATTCATAAATTCTGGTCTTTCTAAGACTTGAGCAATGGTAGAATCACACTCCATAAAATTCATCTGGAATGTGACAATTTAATTGAGACTTAAAAAAATTTTTTTTATTAATACTTTTTATTTGCAAAACATATGTATGGGTAATTCCTAAACATTAACCCTTACAAAGCTTTTTGTTACAAATTTTTCCCCCCTACTCCCCACCCCTCCCTTAGATAGCAGGATATCCACTACATGATAATTATGTTACAATACTTAAATCGAATATATGTATAGTTACTGCCACACATCATTTTTTTGTTCAGGAGAAATCGTATCTATAAGAAAGAATAATCCAATAAAGGAAATACAATGCAAGCAAACTTCAATAGAGAACATGAAAATGCCATGTTGTGGTCCACATTTCACATCCCTCTCTCTGGGTGTATATGGCCTTCTTCAGTGAACAATTGTAATTGGTTTGAAGCATTTCATTGTTGAAGAAAGTCATGTCCATTAGAACTGATCCTCATATAATACTGTTGTTGCCATGTACAACAATCTCCTGGTTCTGCTCATCTCACTCAGCATCAGTTCATGCAAGTCTCTCCAGGCCTCTCTGAAATCGTCCTGTTGGTCGTTTCTTACAGAGCAATAATATTCCATAACATTCATCTACCATAATTTATTCAGCCACTCTCCAATTGATGGGCATCTACTCAGTTTCCAGTTTCTAGCCACCACAAAAAGAGCTGCCACAAACATTCTTGCACATGTGGGGCCCTTTCCTTCTTTTATGATTTCTTTGGGATATAAGCCCAATAGAAACACTGCTGGGTCAAAGGGTATGCACAGTTTGATAACTTTTTGAGCATAGCTCCAAATTGCTCTCCAGAATGGTTGGATCCGTTCATAGCTCCACCAACAATGCATCAGTGTCCCAGTCTTCCCACATCCCCTCCAACATTCATCGTTATCTTTTCCTATCATTTTAGCCAATCTGACAGGTGTGTAGTGGTACCTCAGAGTTGTCTTAATTTGCATTTCTCTGATCAATAGTGATTTGGAGCAACTTTTCATATGATTATAAATAGTTTTAATTTCATCATCTGAAAATTGTCTGTTCATATCCTTTGACCATTTATCAATTGGAGAATGGCTTGAATTTTTATAAATGTGAGACAATTCTCTATATATCTTAGAGATGAGACCTTTATCAGAATCCTTAAATGTAAAGATGATTTCCCAATTTGATGCTTCCCTCCTAATCTTGTCTGCATTAGTTTTGTTAGTACAGAAACTTTTTAACTTAATATAATCAAAATTATCTATCTGGTGTTCAGTTAAGAGTTCCAGATCTTCCCTGGACATAAATTTATTCCATCTCCACAGGTCTGAGAGGTAAACTATCCCATGTTCCTCTAATTTGGTTATAACATCACTCTTTATATCTAGATCATGAACCCATTTAGATCTTATCTTGGTGTGCGGTGTTAGGTGTGGGTCCAGCCTTAATTTCTTCCACACTAGTTTCCAATTATCCCAGCAGTTTTTGCTGAATAGTGAGTACTTATCCCAAAAGCTGGGGTCTTTGGGTTTATCAAACACTAAATTGCTAACGTTATTACCTAGCTTGTCCTGATATCCTATTCTATGCCACTGATCGACTGCTCTATTTCTCAGCAGTACCAAATGGTTTTGATGATTGCTGCTTTATAATATAGTTTTATATCTGGTACAGCAAGGCCACCTTCATCTGTCTTTTTTTTCATTAATTCCCTTGAAATCCTTGACCTTTTGTTCTTCCAAATGAACTTTGCTACTATTTTTTCTAGATCTGTAAAATAATTTCTTAGGAGTCTGATTGGTATGGCATTAAATAAGTAAATTAGTTTGGGTAGTATTGTCATTTTTATTATATTCGCTTGGCCTACCCATGAGCACTTAATGTTTTTCCAATTGACTAGGTCTGATTTTATTTGTGTGGAAAGTGTTTTGTAGTTTAGTTTGTATAGTTTCTGACATTTTCTTGGCAGATAGATTCCCAAATATTTTATGCTATCATCCGTTATTCTGAATGGAATTTCTTTTTCTATCTCTTGCTGCTGAACTTTGTTGGTAATATATAAAAATGCTGATGATTTATGTGGATTAATTTTGAATCCTGCAACTTTACTAAAGTTGTGAATTGTTTCTAGTAGTTTTTTAGTTGAGTCTCTAGGATTCTCTAAGTATACCATCATGTCATCTGCAAAGAGTGATAATTTGGTATCTCCATTACCTACTCTGATTCCTTTTATCTCTTTTTCTTCTCTTATTGCCAAAGCTAACATTTCTAATACAATATTAAATAGTAATGGTGACAGTGGGCAGCCTTGTTTCACTCCTGATCTTATTGGGAATGGTTCTAGTTTGTCTCCATTACATATGATACTTGCTGATGGTTTTAAGTAGATGCTACTAATCATTAATTGAGACTTTTGAGAGAGATGCTAATAGGTCAGGAAGGGTAACAAACAGTATAGTGGAAAAAGAATTGACTGAGGAGTCAGAGAACCTAGGTTCAAGCCCTTTTATTGTCATTACTCATTTTACTTTGGACAAATCTCTGAATATCTCTGCATCTCAGCTTCCTTATTTGGAAAATCAAAAGATCCTTCTCACTCAAACAAATCTATGATTATCCTTCTAATAGAGTGGAAAGTGACTTTATGGTTATCATTTGTCTGTTGATTCTTTGTTTTATACACTTTTAGCACATCAAACAGGTGTTTAAATTTCCAGCTATTAACCTTAACTATAAGAAAACATACATATCACTGATAACCTTTTAATATCATATTATATGGTAATGATTGAAGACAGAATCAGAACAAAGGAACTTGCTACTAATTTGATACTCATTTTCTATTTGAACACTTTTTCATAAAGATGCTAATTAAGTTGGCTAATCAGCAAGCATTTATTAAGTGCCTCCCATGTACTAGGCTCTGGGATGAGAAAGACAAAAATGAAGTTTGAAGTTAAGGAACTTCTTTTTGTAAAGTAGATAGTGTGTATATATAAGAAGAAAGCTTATTTTGGTGGTATTTCTCTTGGAGCTAAATAAAACTTTTCTTGGTGACCTCCTATGAACTTGATTTGCCCAAACCTCTTTGATTTAGGTAATTGATTCTCTTCTTTGTTTAAGGTTAGAAAATCTCCTTTGCTGTTAGTAGGAAAGAGTCTTGAAAATTGGAACTACTATTCAAATTATTCCTTTGTTCCATAGCTTCTGGCTATAAAGAAAAAGCTTACTTAAGGATGACCATTGCCATGAAAAGAGATAACAAGTTAAGACTTGAAGTGATTTGCTCAATCTGGCAGAGTTCAAAGTTATTACAATGTTTACTGTTGAATTGCTTGATACTGGTTGACACATCAAAATAAGTTTGAGAATAAGCTGCTGGCTCCATTTCTTGGTTTAGAGAAATCACTTCCCTTATTACCCCTTGGGGACCCTTAAATAAAGGGAGATTGAAAGGATTGTCACATACGTCATAATTTAGGCATGGGTTTGACTAAATGACCATTGAGTTCCCTATCAATTATCAAATGAATAAATTTTCCCTTGCTGCTATGTGAAATGTGAGGCTTTAAAATTCATAGATATGTTCATTGGATATATTAAATACTACAAAATTCATTTATTTCTTTTTATTTTTAGCAAATATGTGCATTTGATTTAGGGCTAGGTTAGGTCTTAGAGGTAATAGTGATGATGGTGGGAAAGCAGAGGTGGATTGAAAATAATGGCATGTGTAGGTTTTGTCTAAAAAGTATCAGACTAATGCTGAGAATAATTCCACTGTGAATAAAGCTCACAGTTTAATTGTTCCTGTTTTTTTTTTTTTGAGGGGTGATTAAACTAAAAATTTTAGAAGGAAAGAGCATAATTTTGGGAGTCAGGAGACCTGGTTTTTCCTGGCTGTGTGGCCTTGGGCAAAGACTTAACTTCCTTGACCCTGTTTCCATCTGAGTGTTTGCACCAGATCCTTTTAAAGATTTCTTACAAAATTCATAAACTTTCTCTAAGACATCATATCAAAAAGTTAAACATAATCACATTTTAAACAAATTATTTTAATTAAAAACTGCATTTCATCACAAGTTTTCTTAATTTAGTCTTTTAATTTTATATTTAATTTTAATATTTATTTTTCTTAAATTCTTTCTTAATTTCCACTGTCAGTTCATTTGGGAGGGAAAAATAAACAACAAATACAGGAGTATGTTTTTTTTCCAAGTTAGTTCCTCAGATGGTTAGCATATCTGGAACATTCATAGGAAAGCAGAGAAGCCATGATATTACCAGTCAGTTGGATGTCAAACATATTGGGAAATCTTCCCTATCCTAATGATTGAGGTTTGGAAGAGAACCTGATAGCATCATCAGTACAACTGACTCCTCCAACTAAAACTACAAAGTGCTTTATTCAAAAGTTTTCAAAACTGCAATTTCAATTACCCAACCCACTATTACCACAACTCATTCTTAGCCAAGGGCATTGTGTTCCTTCTCTCCAGTACTCAAAACAAACAGTAATGTGAGCGATATTGTGCTCTGTTATTGCAAATGTAAATAACTATATTATTAGAACATTTTTGAAAACTTTCTGTCATTTTTATCTTTTGAAATGCATGCTCTAAGCTAATCTCAAATTCCCACTCTCACTGGCTAATCAAGACCTCTGAGGGCTGGTACTACTCTCTACTTCCTCTTCCACCAAATTCTAGAATTAAGCCTTAATGACAGCAAGTCTTCTGGTGGGTCTGCTTGCCTAGAGTCTCTCCTACTCCAATCCATTCTCCATTCATCTATTAAAACCAGATCCTTTTAAAGATTTCTTACAAAATTCATCAATTTTCTCTAAGGCATCATATCAAACATAAAACACTAAGTATGATCCTATCAACCTCCCCTTACTCCTTCTCCACCCCAACTCCTAACTCAATAAACGCCAATGGTTTCCTGTTACCTCCAGGAGCAATTACAAAATGCTGTTTGGCATTCAAAACATTTCATAATTTAGTGTCCTACCTTTCCAGTCTTCTTATACCTTGCTCCTCAACATGTACTCTTCATCTAGTGACATTGGCCTCCTGGATATTTCATGAATAAGACGCTCCATTTATTGACCTCCACAATTCTTTCTAGTATCCCCTATGTCTGTTTCCATTATGACTACTAACCTCTTTGGCTTCTTTTAATTCCATCCTGCCTCCTACAAGAAACCTTCTTCACACCCTCTTAATTCCAGTCTTCTGTTAATCTTATTTATTCTGCATATAGTTTACTTTGCACATATTTGCTTGTATGTTGTTTCCTCGATTAGATAGTAAGCAGTTTGAGGGCAAGGATTATTTTTTGTCTTTTTTGTATCCCCAGTTCTTGGCACATATACTCACTTAAATATTTGTTGAATTACATTGAAAAATGAATCCAAAGAGGTTGGAATGCATTTTATTATGATGCGTGAATCCTTACCAGTATGCTTCTCCCCCAAGTCCCTAGGATTATCACTTGATAGTCAGCTATACTATATTAGCTTTTAATTAAAGATTTTAATAAGGTCATGTACGATAAGAACATAGGGTTAAAACAACCCCTTTTCCAAAGTCTGTGATATACACTATCTCTAGTACATACTGCGTTCAGGGAAAAGTGGATTCAAGCTCAAAAAACACTGGCAAGGTGATTACTTGCAACTCCTAGTTGCTCAAAGTTTTTTTCTTGCCTTCTTGATGTGAAATTCCTATTAGGCATGGTGGAGCTTTCTGCTGGACTCTTGCAGAGTTTTGAAGTTGTTGCTTCCCAGTGTGTCTAGTTTGTTTTTGATTTCCAGTGCCACCAGTCATTGCTGTCCTAAGGACGTTGCTAAAATGCTGATGGAAAAAGTCCAAATCTTTTAGCTCTCAAAAAATTTTTTTTTTCACAAAAATATTTTATTTTTCTAAATACATGTAAAGTTATGCATGAACAGTCCTTTTAAACATATTTCCATTTTTTGTCATGTTGTGCAAGAAAAACCAGACCAAGGAACATGAGAAAGAAAATGGAAAAACAAAAATAAAAAAACCAAAATAAACAAAAAAGGTGAAAATACTATACTTCCATATACCTTCATTGTCTTTATAGTTTTCTCTCTGAATGTGAATGGCATTTCCCCCTCCAAAACTAGTAGAATTGTCTTGGGTCACCACATTGCTGAGATGCTGAGGCTATTACAGTTGATCATCACATAATCTTGCTGTTACTGTATACAGTGTTCTCCTGGTTCTGCTGATTTCACTCAGCATCAATTAATGTAAATCTTTTCTGAAATCACTCTGCTTATCATTTCTTATAGAACAATAATGTTCTATTACATTAATATACCATGGCTTATTCAGCCATTCTCCAAGTGATGGATATCCACTCGTTTTCCAAGCCACTACAAAAAGGATTGCTACAAACATTTTTGTACATGTGAGCCTCTTCTCTTTTTTTTATAATCTCTTTGGGATATGGAATCAATAGTGATACTGCTGAATCAAAGTATAGGCAGTTTCATAGCCTTTTAGGTATAGTTCCAAATTGGTTTCTAGAATGGTTTGATTATTTCATAGCTCCACCAGCAATGTATTAGTGTCCCAGTTTTCCCAAATCCCCTCCAACATTTATCAATATCTTTTCCTGCCATCTTAGTCAATCTCATAACTGTGAAATGGTACCAAAGAGTTGTTTTAATTGGAGTTTCTCTAATCCATAGTGATTTATAGCATTTTTTTCATATGACTATAAAATAACCTTTCAAAATTTATGAGATCTTTCTCTGGGCAAAGGTTTGGGTGAGGAGATCATTGCTTTACTTGTCTCCTTTCCTCTCTAGTTATGCCTTAAGAGCTTGGCTGAAATTCTTTTCTTAAAATTGATCACTGGAATTGATTCAAGGTTTTGAACTTATCTGAAATACAAAACAATCTAAGAGTGTTTCCTTTGTAAATGCAATACCATTTCATCCAATGATTTTCAAGGACCACTCACAGTTACTGTTAAGGCTTTGATTGTTTAAATGATTTAATAGTAATGTCTAAGCCTTATTCATACATAGGTTATAGTTTGACTCACTTGAGATGCTCTTTCCTGAAAAGATAGCTAATTGTAAGTGAGAGTGGGATTCCACATATTACAGCTATATTTGAATTTAAAATCTCAGAATATTCATTTTATATTTTGGTCACAGAATCAGTTCACTTTCTTTCCTCTACTTTTTTTTTTTAAATAGAGAAACTAATTCATGAAAGGAAGATAGCTAGATTGTAGATTTTAATTCTACCCAGTCTGTCCCCAAATTCCAAATTCTAATAATGCAACTGTGGTTTTGGGAAAGTCATTCAACATTTTTATGCCTGTTTTTCCCCTCATTTACAAAATATGGAAAATATTTACCAGCTGCTTAAGCATAGCATTCCTGACAAAAATCCCTATAGTCATTTAGAGGAAATAAAGTGGTGACTTTTAAGTGATGACTTACTTTTAGTGAATGTATTTTGTCATCTTTGCAAAAATAAGACATTGAGATTTTTGGAGAGTCAAAGATAAATCTTAATCTTTTCTCTGAAGTTTAATTTTGATTTTATTTTTCTGTAATCTCTTACAAGTCATTGCTTTAACTTTAATGTTTTTGAATGATAGTAAATCACTATTTGTACACTTAATATCTGAACTATTATAGGGACATCAAGGGTGGAATGATGAGGATATTATTCATGGGAGCCAATAAGGCCTAAGTTCTAGTCCCTCCCCTGATATATCTTGGCTGTGTGACTCTGAACAAATCACTTAACTCCTTCTGTGCTCTTTAAATGGAAGTTTCTTTGAAACTGCTGACTTGCAAAGGTAGAAGGAGTTTCTTTATCTAGCATTTCCTTCTACCAAAAAATTACAGGTTGAATTGTTGGTGGAACTGTGAACAGATCCAATCATTCTGGAGAACAATTTGGAACTATGCTCAAAAAGTTATTAAACTGCATACCCTTTGACCCAGCAGTGTTTCTATTGGGCTTGTATCCCAAAGAGATCTTAAAGGAAGGAAAGGAACCCACATGTGCAAGAATGTTTGTGGCAGCCCTTTTTGTAGTGGCTAGAAACTGGAAACTGAGTAGATGCCCATCAATTGGAGAATGGCTGAACAAATTATGGTATATGAATGTTATGGAATATTATTGTTCTATAAGAAATGACCAGCAAGATGATTTCAGAGAGGCCTGGAGAGACTTGCATGAACTGATGCTAAGTGAAATGAGCAGAACCAGGAGATCATTATACAACAAGACTATATGATGATCAATTCTGATGGACATGGTTTTCTTCAACAATGTGATGTTTCAAACTAGTTCCAATTATTCAGTGATGAAGAAAGCAATATACACCCAGGGAGAGGCCTGTGGAATCTGAGTGTGGAACACAACATAGCATTTTCATGCTCTCTGTTGATGTTTGCTTGTATTTTGTTTTCCTCCTCAGGTTTTTTTTCTTGTAGATATGATTTTTCTTGTACAGCAAGATAACTGTATAAATATGTTTACATATATTGGATTTGTCATGTATTTTAACATAATTAACATGTGTTAGACTACCTGCCATCTAGGGGAGGGGGTGGGGGGAAGGAGGGAAAAATTTGGAACAGGTTTTGCAAGTATCAATGTTGAAAAATTACTCATGCATGTGTTTTGCAAATAAAAAGCTTTAATAAAAAAAAGGTATAACTAAAAAATTTTTTAAAAAGTTGAGTTCTAACTTTTCCTTATTAACATCTTTATCTTTGGCAACTTGGTAGTTGCAATTAAGTGGAAACAGAATTTCAGCTATCTCATTATGTTTCTTATTTTTGTCCATTGTGGCAGTTTGGGAATAAATGATATCAGTCTTCCAAGCATAGGACCAAAATCACTAAGCTTTTTCTAAGAATTTACTCATATCTTTTAGACTTCTGGCCCTAGCAAGATAGACAAAAATGATTTTGCTGTCACTAAATAAAATGCCTCAAAATGATGTCATTGTACTTTTACATATCATTCACATATAATTAATGCTCATCAACAAAAAAAATGAATGGAATTTATTGTATCCTCTGGTATCTTTCTCCAGCTAATTCCTCTCAAGGGAATAATTTTAAAATTATAAGTAAGATAAAAATCTAAAGCCATGAATAACATTTCTTAATTTTTAATCAAGTCAAAATTCATATTACTAACAATATATTTCTTTGCAAACACCCTATAATACATAATCTAAAATCCCAATTGGAATAGTTTGAGCATTTGCAGAATCAGGAAAGTGTGATGACCAAATTTTCTTAGAAAGGGCCTTACATACTATTTTGCGTAGAACCCTGAATGCCAGGGGAAAGAGTTTGAATTTTTGTTCTTTAGCAACAAAAAGTCATTGTAGACTTATGAGGACAGGGTCTGTGAAAAGAAGATAAGCAATGTGAAGACTGATTTGAAGAGAGAAAAAATGAAAGTTGGAAGATCCATCAAGCAATTTCAATAATTCAGAGATTAGTGATGTTCAGCACAGTGTCTAGCACATAGTAGATGGTAAATGTTTATTGATTGATTTAGCTTGTCTTTACCAGAGTGGCCACAATAGAAACTTTATTTAGAGAATTAAGACATTGTCCCAAAGTAATCAGCTGACACTTTGGCCATTTCTCCCCTTTCTTTTTCCTCTACCTTGCAGCAGGTGGTATAGTAGGTGAAGTGCTGTATTTGGAGAAGGAACACTTGAATTCAAATCCTGTCTCAGATACTAACTAGATATATGACCCTAGGCAGATCATTTAACTTCTCTTAGCCTTTCTCACTACTGTGGAGTAGAATCTACCTTTGTTATTGTGAGGATTAAATAAGATAATATCTGTAATGAAGAATTACAAATGTTGACTATGTTACTGTCCATTATTTCATAGTGGTTACAATCTCTAACATTATATTGCTTACCTTTAATATTAGCTTTCCTTTAAATGTTAGTTTTTGTATGAGTGTTTTTTCTGTAGGTTAGGTGAAAAACTAGTAATGAAAAAGAAAATAATATTATGAATGAATTAGAATGCATAGTAACAACAATATTGTACAGTGATCAACTGTGAATGATTTAGTTCTTAGCAATATAAGGATCTAATACAATTCCAAAGAATTGGTGATGAAAAATATTGTTTACTTTACAGAAAGAATTAATGGAGTCTGAATGCAAATTAAAGCATGTTATCTTTTACTTTTTTCATTTTTTTTCTTTTTACTCTGTTTTCTTTTATAACATGATTCATTTGGAAATGTGTTTTGTATCACTGCACAAGTATAACCTATATAAAATTGCTTGCTTTTTTGATGGGGGAGGGAAAGGAGAGAGAAAATTTGAAACTCAAAATTTTTAAAAAGTGAATGTTAAAATTATTTTTTTCATGTAATTGGAAAATATTAATAAAATATATTAGACTACAAACATTTATTTGTGATTCCTATGGTTTGTACTTTTTAGATAGCTGTATTTAGTATTAAACTTTGTTTTTTCTGTGTTTGCAAATTCTTAAACATTAATTTACTTTTTCTACAAATTCACTGACATGCAACCTTTCTGGTGTTTGGTTATAATTCAATGCTATAAGGATCTACAATTTTGTTGGTGTCAGTACTTGTTCCACCAATGCTGATTTCAATTCCCTCTGTAACATGGAGATAGTTTTTTGGAGGTGCTAGTGAAGAAATATTGATCATGCTGTGGTTGCTCTTGGTGAACTAAGGTGGCTTATTTTTGGACAGTAGATAGATAGTTCCTCCCTGGGCTTTTACTGAAATCTTTCCAGATTGGTAGGGCACATCATCAGTCCTTTCATTCCCCTGACCTGACTTTCCATATAACAAGTTTAAGTATCATGTATAAAAGGATTAGTATGATTGTGTCAACTTCTATGGATTTCTGTGCTGTTTGGGAAGAGAGGTCAATGTGATATAGAATATAGACATTTATCCAAGTTAAGTGATAGGTTAGCTCTTTCCATAGCTTCTCTCCATTTGGCACATGGCCTTGGCACTAAACTCAACAGCTTAATTTATTAATTTGTTTTCATATACTAGAAGTCATGGCATTATGAATTATATCTAAATTTTCAGGTTCCAAATAGTAGTGATTTTCATCATACTAACTAGAAAGTTGGACTAAGTTTGACTTCTCCAAGACCTTTCTCTCTTAGAATCCTGAGTTTCCTTTAAAGTTTAGCTCCTGATCTCTCTAGATACTAGTTCCCTTTCCCCAAATAATTTCCTATCCATTTTCTACATATCTAAACATATTATGTTCTCTTTTGTGTATTTATTTTTAGAATTTAGCATAGTGTCTGGCACATAATAGGGGCTTTATAAATACTTGTTACTGGATTGATTCATTATCTCTACTCAAACATGTCATAGGAGATAACATGATACAGTGAAAACGTGGATTCGTAACCTTTCTCTAATGTGCACACTTTTGTGCACACACATACACACACACAAACAAACACAATCCTGTGGGTGTTCAGGAAACACTTTATGAAAGAGGAAGAATTTGATCCAGAGCTGCAATAATTTTATTTAATAGATACGTATGGGGTATGGAGAAGGGCATTCTGGGCTGAAGCAAAAGCACATGCAAAGGGGTAGATATTGGAAATTATGGGACATTTGGGAAATAGCTAGTTGCTTTCTCTGTGTGAAGCTCAGGATAAATTCATTTAGTCTGGAACAAGGTAGTAATAGTGATAATTACAATAACAGATAAGATCTGTATAGTACTATAGGTTTGGAAAGCATTTTTTAAAAATAAATATCTCATTTTATCCTCATTACAATCCTTGGAGTTTTTTTTTTTTTTTACAAATATGGAAACTGAAGTACAGAGAGTGGCTTGCTCAGGTTCAAAGAGCTAGTCAGAAACTGAAAGCTAAACTTAGGTCTTCCTTACTCCACATAATAACATTATCTACTGAACCACCTTGCTGCCTTTGTTCACCTTTAAAACCTTTTACAGCCTGTCCCTTCCCATTCCAATCTTGTTACACAGCATGCCACTTCATTTGCTCAATGGTTCAGTCTACCAGACTGCTTCCTCTTTATCAAATATGAGATTCTATCTCCTATCTCCTTGTCTTTTCACTGAGTGTTTCCTATACTTGAAATACATCCTTACCCAAATTAGTCTAAGATATACTAGAATCTCTGAGCCCCATATTTGTTCTGAGAAAATTCTTTTCACCTGTGCACACTATTTTTTTTTAAATTTTAAGAATCTTTATCTTTTTGTTTGTGTCTGTCTTGTGGAAACGATCCTTCTTTTCACTAAGATTGGCTTTAGAAAATTGTGAGTGGGGAGTCAAGAAAGACTCTGAATGCTTCTCTGTGTCTCTTTGTGTCTTATAAGTTATTTTTTGTTCCTCTGGGGGGAAAAAACATAAAACCTTTCTATAAAGTTCTCTAAGTCTTCAGAAAAAATAGTCTTTTTTGCTTTCTATATATTTCTAAGCTCCGACCAAATTTTGGAAGTGCAGGAAGAAAGACAAATAAAAAAGGGGAATCTTTTAGTTCAGACCATATAATGTTATGACAATGTAAACTAATTAGAAACCTCATGTCTTCCTGATAGGCCCTGAGTATTACTTATGAGATATTGGGAAATTATTAATTTGGTTATTAGAGCTATTATCAAATATTTAATGGGGCACATTTTAAAAGAAGAAGAGAAATAATTCCTTACTGTGGGGGGAAAAGGAAGAAGAAAATGAAGTAATTTTTTTGGAAGGCTTGGTAATCATTTTATTGTTAACTAACTTATTGTAACAACATGAGAGTAATAATAATTATATCTAGCCCTAAGCTATGATTAGTAAAATTCTATTTGAAGTAAAATTTTGTGTGATTGTAATCTGATATTGTTTTGAATTTTGAATTAGGATATAATTGTCTGAATTATTATTGCCAGTAATCCACCATTCAAAAGAAATGCCATTAACTGCTCAAGGGGATAGCAATTTGAGAATGACTAGTGCTTGGGAAAAATATCTCTTGACTTGGTTTCTCCATTATGCTACTTTCTTTCTGAATAGGAATATTTCCCCCTGGATTAATTCTAAAACTGGCTCTCCAGTTTTATCTCGATCTCTATCTCTATAATATCCTGTGGATAAGGTGGAACTTCGCTAAATGGTTGTCTGTTCCAAATAGTAAACCCAACTATTTGGAAATCAAATGGAACTAATGTAATTTTATTCTATTCTACTTATGTTATGCCATTCTGGGTTCTTAGGCTTAGACCTGGAGGACCACTTTTGGTGCTATTACAATCATGTCCCTGCTTCTTCCTTTCATAGCAAATCTCTCAAATACTATAAGACTTGTGTTGCAATACCCCAGTGTAGTAACCAGAACAATACAAATGGGCTAGTGATGGTTGAAAATAAGGAGTCAGATTTGCTAATAATTCAACAGAACCATTTAATGAGAAAAATCATGTTGCTTATATATCTTAAAACCATATGCTACTATGAAAGGCATTGTTCAGTAACCAACCCTGGTTTCTGTTTTCTATGATCTAACTCTCTGAAGCACACTATTAGTTTTTAGGGACTCATTCTTATTTAAAGTTCACAATGCCCCAGTAATTGTGCCAGGACCTTATGTTTTTTCATTATTTCAAGCTTAAATGCACCCTTGATTAATCTTAAAAGGAGGAGAACATACCAGTTACCAAAGTTTCTAGCTCTGGGAGTATCTCCCCTTTTTTGTTTATTGAGATGCTCTCAAGTCTTGAAGTCTGAGATCCTGCCTGTGGACATTCTCTGCAATCCTTTTAATTATGGTCAGAAAACAGCCTATCAGAGTGGATCCATAGATACAGATACATATAAGCAAAATTACAGCAAATATTATAAGTACAATTTCATGTCCAGTGGCCCTGAATGTTTCTTGTGCTTTCTTAACCCACTCAGAAATTGTTTGGGCAGTCTGATCAGGTTCTAGATTTTCATGTGATTCATTATCTAAAATATCAGCAATTTTTTGAAGATCCTCAATATTCAATGTAACATTTCAATTTCCCCATAATCTATTAAGGTAATTCTAATTTATTCTCATTCCCATTCTGACTCTTGTATTCCTTATTAATCATCATACAGAAAGTAGTGAACCTGTAATCACATTCCAATCTTTGTCTAATCCTCAGTATTTTCACTTCTTGTCCTATTTTAAGGACATCCTCTCTTACTTGATTTATAGCTTTATAAAACTCCTTATTAACTTTATTCTATATAGAAAACCCTTTAGAGATGTTCAGAGTAAGTTCATGCAAATAATTAGCTTGCACCACTTGATTTTGAACAGTAGTTAAGACAGCGTAATTGAGGGACTGGAACTAAAATAGAAATTAATGCAATTATACCAAAAACAACACCTGAAATACATCTTTTCTTTCTATTTTTGCTATTGTTGCTTGGCCAATTTCTCCCCACATGAAAACATAATCATTCCCCAAACATGCCTGCACAGTAGCAATATATGATTCATTCTTATTTCTATTCTGAAAATATCCTTCTATGGGAGCAAATGGTAATGTGATTTTCTAAACTTGATCATTCCCCTTTTGGTTATTTCCTCACCAATTCAATACCCTGAATTGAATATGCATATGGTGATTACAAGAGTCATTATGCCAGGACATATAAGTCTGATTCCAAATTGTGTGACAAAGTCTCTACTCTGTTCTGCAGTCCAGAAAAGGAGGATCAGCTTCTTCAGAGTTCCATAGGTCCTCATCCAGACAAGGTGGTATAGGGATTCCCCAAATGGGAGTTGTTATTTCACAGTTCTGTCCCAATATACCCAAAAAGTAGTTATTAGATTGAGGAAATGTTGTATACTTTGTGACACTATATACTTAAAGCCTTTTTTGCACAATTGGAGGTTGCAACATTCCTACTAGACAAAAACCTATGAAAAGGATCATATTTAAAATGAAAATAAATAGGTTGTATCAGACTACAGCTGTCAAAGCTAGCATTTGTAGTAGCATATAGGGAAGGATTTTTAGTAAGTCCAGTAATATTAAGCTTAATTATTAAATTATTTGACTCCTCTCCATGCTTATTAAGATCAAATTCCTATTGAGATCCATTATCATACAACAGAATTTCAGGAATGTATTTTCCTCATCCAACTACTCTCACCCAAGGTGGGCTTTGTATAATACCCCAGAAGGTTTTGGTTTTTCCTTCTCCCAATTTAAGTTGTGCCACCATTAGGGCCAGTTGCAGGAGCCATGCCACTCAATTCCTTTTGTATTGTAGTTGGCCTCTGTGAGTCTTCTTTTCTTATCTTTATGCTCTGGATCAATTTGGACAGGGCGGCCACATCTTTCTGGGTATCTCCTTCAGCTGTGGAAATGCAAAGAAAACCTTGACCCTGAATTATTACCTTACCAAGGCTCCTCCCTGTCCCACTGACATTCCTCCACATCACATATTGTGATGGGAGTGGCAGAACTGGCCCTTTAATCTTTTTTTTTTCCTCTTTGAGGAAAAATGATGTAGTGAAGAAAAAAATAAGTCAGCTGGGATGTGGGACATGTTATTCAATGTGAGATAATTCATAGTATATATTGCTTTAGCAAATCTGTTCTTGGGGGACTTCTTTTCTCCTTTTTGTTTATTAAGAATGACTTTCAAAATTCTGTTCTTTTGCTCTACTATAGCCTGTCCTGTAGGATTGTAAGAGATGCTGCTAACACATGAAATACCCCAAGAAGCAGAGAATTTCTTAAACTGCAAAGAAAAATAAGCAGGTCCATTATCAGTTTTGATATGTTGAGGGGTTCCTAAAAGAACAAAGCAAGATAATAAATGCTCTATTACATGCTTTGTGGTTTCTCTGAATTAATAATAATAGGACACAATTATGAAAGATCTTACTGTTTTTATTCTGCATTTGTAGTCAATTCCACATCCTATATAATTAAGTAAATGAATTCTTGGACTTCTAAGTAGTTATATATTTATGTATAAGATTAGGCCCCTATAGGATCTCATTGTTTTGGATGTTATTGGGCATGAAATACTGTTAAGGAGAGAATTAAACCCAGATGTAAAGGTTTTTCCTCTTTTAAAGCTGTTAAAATTAAATGGAATAGTAAACTTTGAGAAAGCAGCAGTATTAGAATATTGTCTCAAAGAACTAGTATTTATAAGTGTATGTAACTGGCTCACAAATGCTTGTAATGAGACAACAACTTTAAAATTGGATTAATGATTTTATATGTAAAATTGCCTTGATAATTATGAGGAGGGTTAAATTACTTTCTTATTTGAAGTATCTGATAATTTAAGGACTTAATTTATGTCAGATACTCATGAATTTCTTTTAAAGATATTTTTTTCATCAGTGTTTATATCAAATACAATAATGTATAAACTTAAATTCTCTGTTTTCAAGTAACCCATTCTTACTTGATGTTCTCATAACTATTGTTAATAACATCAGAATCACAAAGCTTGTGTTTTTCACCTCATGAACTAGTTATTGGAGAACCATATTTAGGAGGTTGTATTAAATTTATTGAATCTTATAATTTGCAGTTTTTTAGCAGAATTAGGAGTCTCCTCAAATACACATGAAATCAGAGAAATACATTTATTGAAAAGGAGGCCTTCTCTAAGAATAAGGCTTCCGCTAGAAAATCCAAGAAAAAATGTTTCCAGGGACCAGAGGACTATATACGATATTTGAGATCCAAGATGAAAAGCACTGGTTAAATGGACATTGGGAATAAATTATTAGGATATCAATATTAATTAATATTGATGGTCATTATTGTACTATTTTGGCCTTTTTGTTTCACAATATCTATGGTTGCAGAGGTTTGTTTGTTTGTTTTTGATTTGTTATTTTGGTAAAATGTAAATCTCCCTTCTAAAATTAGTCCAAGGTTTTAGAAATTTTTATTATGCATTGTGCTATGATTGATCAACTTTGTTGTTCTTATATTGACTGGCCACTAGAAATTGTGTATGTACTGTTATGTATATGCTTATGTCAAAAATCTTATGGTCTTAGTCTGTAGATAAGTGACCTACAAGAGATATGCAAAGGAGGAATTGAAATAATCAGATTGACTCTGTCTTTTTAATTGATTCTATTTATAATTAGTTAATTTTTGTATAGTAATTTATTCTTCATCTTTTAATTCATATATTTAGCTGATCGTTAATGAGTTGATTTTAGAAATCCAGTTCTCTTGTTAATCACTGCTATAATTTTGTGTCAAGGAGATTTGTTACTCTTCTAGATTGTACAGACAGGCACCAGAGAGTCTGATGTAGTATCATTACACCACCAAGCTTTCCTTCAAGGTTGTCTGGTTTGTTATCCAATGAAGTCTGTTTTGCTGCCCTTTGCTAATGCACGTGGATTCATATGATGAATATTTCTTAGTTACAGGACAGAAAAAGGGAGTTGATACTAGTCTTGATTTTCAATTTCCATCTAATCATTTTCTTCTATCTATGATATGAAGACTATGATAGTCTTCTAATTTTCAGTACCCTCAAATCAATAAAAGAAAGTTGTTCCCTTCATTTGAGGTCTTAGCTTTGCTGGGGAAGCTGAGATTATATTTATTGGTAAATTTATGCTTTTACTAAATTGATTGTGTCTGGTATTTTGTGCTTCAGTCTACCTTAATTTTAATTGTTAACCCATCTTAGATTTTTATTTTCCTTTAAAGCCATATTCAAGTCCTATATGAAGCCTTTTATGATCTTCTCAAGTTGCAGTTATATCTAATTGGCATATATCTATATATCTATACCTATATAAATCTATGTTGTAATCTTCTTTTCACAGAATATTGAAGTCAGGAACTATTTCACTTTTGTCTTTATATTCCCATTACTTGACATTTAGTAGTTTTTTAATAACTGCTTGTTGATTGTTTGATTGGTATAGCTTTTAAGATACTCTGCCATACTATATCATGCTTTGATGTGGGTTATTGGGGTAAGATTTTAGTGCAGAAGACTCCAGATAATTTACCATATCTTTTTGATTGCTTTAAAAAGATAATAATTAAAATGAAATCATTAACAGTAATAATAGCTATTATGTATATAGTGCTTTAAATTTTTCAAATCACAAACAAATACTATCTCATTTGATTGTCATAGTAACTCTGTGAGGTAGATTCTGTTATAATTTCCCTTTTACACATGACCATCTATTTTAGAAGTTTTGTCATTTGGGTTATCTTTTAAAGTTTTATTGTTAGGTTTAGTTTTTCATACTGCAAATCATTTGTTTCCTGATACACTATCTTAAAAACAAAAACAAAATTGACTAGCAAAATGATTCCATATGACAGCATATGATGGTATAATCCATCATGTTTTGCTTTGCCCTCTCAATTAAAAAAGAGAAATGTATTTCATAATATATTATTTGAAACTGACTGGTCATTGTAATTGATCTGAATACTGCTTACTTTATATCTTTGTGTAAAAATCTTCCTTTTATCTTTCTTTAAATTTCTCTTTTTCCTTGATTTTTTACAATGTAATGATATTCCATTTTATTAATGTGCCATATTTAGGTTGGAATTCTCTAACTGATGAGTGCCCAATTTATTTTTAGTATTTGATGCCATAAAAAGTGTTGCTAAGAATCTTTGGGAATACATTTGAGTCATCTTTTTTCTTTGATCTCCTAGGGGAATATGCTCAGTCTTGGAAACACTGGGTGAGAGTATATAAACAATTAAAAGACATTTCTTAAACCATTCTAGATTATTATAAGAAAGAGTTAGACCATTTACAGCTCTATCAACAGACCATTTACAAATCCATCAAAAGTGACCTGTCTTCTTACAGACTGTCTAACACAAATTCTGACCTGTCTTCTTATAGAATGTCTAACACAAATTATGAAACCCTAGTGTTTATCTGTAACCATCATTTCAGTTCCTTTGTTCATTAAAGAGAGGGCATAGAATCATAGAAATCTAGTGTACATCTACATTCACATTTTAAAACATTGGTATTGAGGATGAATAGTTATTGATATTTGATATTTGTTCTGGAAAAACCTTATCTAGATATAATCCAACCTCCTTATTTTATGGATAAAAAAATGAAATACTGAACTCTTTTTTTTTTTTTTTTTTTTTGGTGGTTAAGTGACTTGCCCAGGGCCACACAGCTAGGAAGCATGAAGTGTCTGAGGTCAGGTTTGAACTCAGGTCCTCCTGACTTCAGGGCTGGTGCTCTAATTGCTGTGCCACTTAGCTGCCCCACTGTACCACCTAGTTGCCCCACTGTACCACCTAGTTGCCCCAAGCCACCTAGTTGCCCGCAGAATTCTTGTTTTTTATGGTTATGAATATTTATTTAAATCCATAAATATCAAAGAAGAAGAATAAACATTGAGACAAATAAATATTTTAAAGAAGAATGAATGTTCTTCAGAAATCAGACTTTGAGGAAGTTATGAACTTTATAGTGAAGGGTAGAGCACCTGCAAGGACTTTTGAATAATCCAATTCTGTATTTCCTGTCTGTAAGGAAAATTTTAATGACCTCTCTTCTTATCTCTACTTTCTCCCTTTTCCAAAAGGAGCACAGCATAGAATTCACACAGAATTCTTGTTTATCTTTTTCTTACTATACATGTATTCTGTAGTCATTTGACTTTTGTACAAATAAATTCTTTTCCCCTAAATATTCAGATTTAGCTACACTGAGTCTGAGAACATGAATAAGACTCTAATATCTAGGTTGGTTATTAATGATAAGATAAAGGCTAATCATTGCAAATTGACTTTCTGGGAGATAAAAATATAACATTCTTTTAGACAAAAAAGGTGTAAATATATTTGTTTTATTTTTTTTTTTGTCATGATCCCTTTGCCATTGCTCTCCTCCAATGCTTCCAGTAGTATCTTTATTCTTAGAAGTTTTGTGAATTTGAGTAATATAATATAGAAAGGGGATAATTTGATCAAGTGATATTGCTGTATAGCAGTAGAAAAGAAATAACAATTTTAAAACTAGAAGAAATTTTGGTGATTTTTTAGTTAAGTTAGGGCTGAAACTAGGGAGGGATAATTAGAATTTTCTCCATGATACCAAAATAAAAAAGTTTGCAAAAATTGAATATGCTAGTATTTAAGAACTAGAAACCACTCGACTGATGAGTTCCCCCTCTACTCTCAAAGTACTTTGTCTTAATTATTGTTGGATTATTTTTACATTATGAAATATGAAGCTGATTTTAGACACATTTTATTTATCCTGTCCTGACACCAAAATTTCTAGTTAAAGCTCCAAGTAAAATTTCCTTATTTTAAAGATGAGAAAATGGGATCCAGTACAGTAGCAATATATCAATACTAAATAGCTAAATAGTAGCAGAGATTAAACTAAGATTCAGATTTCTTGGCTTTAATGTATTATTTTATCTATACAATATATTATTTTATCTTACTTTCCCTACCAAGGCACAAGAGAATCAAATGGACACATAATATCTATCAATCAGCACTCATTTGCTATGTGCCTACTATGGTGTGAGGTAATGGAGATAGAAAAAAAAATAGTCCCTTCTCTGAAGTTCATAAATCTATAATGTCTTCAATAACAATTTAATTAGGGTGCTGGTCAGGCTATCCCCAATTTCCCTTCAATAAAGTAAATTGATTTAGGTTGGTTATTTATTAACTGTATTACCTACCTGATGTAGCAAGGGCTATTTTGGTAACATAAGATAGACAACATGGTATTGTGTATGATAGGATACACAATGTCGCCTTTGGTGACAGGAAAACATGAATCAAGTTCCACCTCTGACAGATACTAGCTATAGAACCTGGGTAGGGTTAATTAATCTCTCAGTCACATGGGTCACTTTCTGGAATACAAATTATAGAACAGCTACTGATATGAATTAATGGAGGAAATTTCCTCAACAGTTCTCCAATGAATGTAACCAATGGAATCCCAGGACTGGTTGAATAAAATTTAAATAAATGAAAATATTGTTTTGGAAAATAAAATGGACTTTTTGTTTTGCACAGGTGCTGTCTGTTTGCATGTTAACAACAATCCTTGGATGTATATTTGGATTGAAACCAAGCTGTTCCAGAGAAGGTAATCATAATAGTATATAAAAGTATCATGTAATTCTATGGTTAAATAATAGATATTGACTGACATTGTTCCAATACAAATATCTAATGAGTCTTTGAATTTAATTTATCCTTATATTTGAAGCCCACATTACCTTCCTCACCATATGATATTAACCATGCATGCACTTTCATGATTTTTTTATAATATTTTTTTGTCAGCATTTGAATCTAAAATGAAGAGCAGAGAAATTATTTAAGTGAGAACTATGGCTGACAAAGGTACTAACAACAGTGTTCTTTGGGAATCCTAGACTTCCATTTAATTCAATTGCCCCCTAGAACTAATGTTTTAGAACATTTTTCTGCTAAGAGTATCATGGGTGGCTAGTCTGTGTATCCTCTACATGTATATATTAGGTTTGTTTGACTTCTGATGTCATGGAACCTTCTGTGAGCCAGAATAATGTACTGAAAAGTTCAATGGGTTTGAAATGGAAAGATTTGTATTGTTTTTCAGATCTATCACTTGCTAGCCTTATGACTTTAGGTAGGTCACTTAATTGTTCTGTGCATTAATTTTGTGAATAATATTTGCATTACCAACCTCTACAGCATTGTGAGGATTCAATTTGATGATGAATGGGCAGCATTATGTCAGACATAAACATTACATAAAAATCGTCTATGAATATTTTGGCATTGCAAACAGTTCAAATCTTAAAATATAATATAATTTTTTTGTTGTTGTTGCTGTTGCTAAAGCTTTTTACTATTGTAAAACCCCTCTGAGGCTACTCTTCACAGCTTCCACTGACAATTTCAGGTTGGATTCTCAGAGATAATTTACTTATTAGATTCTAGGGATAATCCTATGATCCTGCACTTTTAATATATTCCCCAACTGGTGTGCTTCTCATGAACTTTTAGCAGCAGACTCAATAAACTCTTATCAAAGGCCTTTAATCAAATGGCACAATTAGTACAAAAATTTCCCTTCAAAAGCCTGGGGTACAATATTTCACAAATATATGTAGCAGAGTGTATGTAGGAAATATATGTAGGAAGAGAGGACTCAAAACGCAATAGTAATGAGGATCTTACTATTCAATAATAATAGTTATTACTGTTATAGTAGTAATGAGGAATATTGTGTCTAAGAAGTAACTCACAACTCTTTGTACTAGAAATCCTTTCTCCCTTCATAAAGTCTTTACATAGCTCACTATGGATATATCCTTTTTGCTGATGGGCCAATAACTAGGCTGGTTTCTTGTATCCACTCCCTTCTTGAGCTCATATCCTGCACTTCTCTCTTCTAGGAGAGACCACATTCTTTGAAGTGACCTCTTAGATAACTGACCATCTCTTCTTATTCTTATGCTTTCGCCGTATATCTCTGACCCTGGCTAAATGCATTGTCTCCTACTGATCCAGTGACACATCAGTGTAGGGAAGAGAATGACATCTTTTCTTTAGCATTCACTCTCCCACTCTCTGCTGCCCTCTTTGTCTTCATAAAGAGTTCCTAAATCTGGAACTTTCCACCACTAAACTGGCCAACTCCTGAACTGACTTGCTGTTTTTATCCCTACTCTGAGACATAGAATGGATTCTCTAACATGGTCACAAGATCTTTCTTGTGTCTATAATGGATAAAGATCCATAGTCAAAGCCCTATAATAATTTCTCATTAAGGACTTTTTCATACATTTCTGTGAGATTGTTGGAATATTCCTTAATACTTATTTTGCAGTTTGTAATTACATCCTGAATTTTCTCTGATTATACTAGTTAAGGTGGGAAGAGTAGGCTCCTACTCCTTATCCCATGTTTCCTTAAAGTTAGGAGGTTCAGAATTCACAATGAGAAAATTTTGTGAGTAATTATGTATACGTGGAACTATAATATTTGAGCAAATTACAATGTTCATATTTCAGTTTAGAGAAACAATTTAGATCACTTTCCTCAGGAACAAAAGATGGTTTTAGTATAAGCCTTTTAAAGCCTTGGAGCCTTTAGAAGTTTTAACACTTGGACAAATTATTAGGCAACATTTTTTTCCTCTTGCTAAGTTTTTCCATTATTGTAGGATTAAGAGTAGTGTCTAGTTGTTTTGAGAATGTATTAATCTTAAATAGATTCACTTTTAAAATTTCCTTAAGAATCTCTCCAGAATAAATATGTACAATTTATTAAATTAATATTTAAAAATTCATCACAACATTATAATGGTCCCAATTAGAAAATTTCTTTGGAATAAGTTAAAATAACATATGCCAACTAACTTAAATGTTGAATCTTTCTATATAAAGTCAATATCTGTCTATGATATGAAAAAAAGAATAACATTTATAATTATGATTATAATGTATAATTATAATTATAATCTCTAAAAAGAAAATAGTCACTTCTTGGTTAAAAGAGGAGAATAAAATAACCATGCCCTGATAAGATAATAATAAAAAAATTCACCATTTATATTCATTCTGTATATGGTAAAACTCTTGTTACATGCTTGATGTGTATATATGTGTATGTGTGTATCCTTCTTTACGTAAGTGAAGTCCTGCACCTAAGTATGTCCTGCACCACTAATTTTCTCATGATATTAATATATTTTTTCCTGACTTTTTTTTTATCGTTTTTTTTTTTGGAAATCCATATTAATTTCCTGAGTCTTAGTCTTTTAAACCCTTCCCCCCACAATACTTGCATTACTATTTATTCTAATGCCTGTTGCGCCAAATTGCTGTAATCTCAAGTGGAATCACTTTTCATGTTTCCTTTAGGAATTTCTTCATATTAGAAATGTCATTAGCATTTACAATATTACTTTTTAGCAGTGAGGATTAGGCATGCAGTTTTTGAATGGGAAATTCATATGGATTTCAATTATAAAAAACAACGCTATAATATTAAAAATTATCTATAATACAAATTTCTTAGAGAGATACTTGATTAATAATAGACTCTCAGAAACTTTGCCAAATTTATAACTGTTATTATTAGGTCAAAAAAGTTTCTGGTCTTTTTTGTGTGTGTATATAGCTCAATTGTAGTTCTTGTTCAGTTATAACTGACTTTTTGTGACCCTATTTGTGATTGTCTTTGGTAAAATACTGAAATGGTTTGCCATTTCCTTCTCCAGATTAGGCAAACACAGTTAAGTGATTTGTACAGGATCACCTAGGTAGTATGTATCTAAGGTGTGCCTGACACATTCAAGAAACTTAATAAATGTTACTTGACCGACTTAAAACTTTTTCAAACTTCTTCTCTATCTTTACTTTGCTTTAACCTTATGTTAATCTTGTATGTTAAAGTCAGGTCTGCTTAAATCATTGAAACAAGTGGCCCTAGGACAAATTCTTCCTTTTCTGGCCCTTGTCCAAATGTAATCTCATGCAAGATTGGACAAACCAGGCAAGTGTCAGACACCTTCACCTAGGATTGCAATTTTATTTACAGCTCTTGTTCTATTTTCTTCCTCATTTTATAAGTTTGAATATTAATAGGACTTTATAAAGATTTTGTTACTGCAAATTTTCTTTCCTTTTAGTTAGCAAGAAGTTATAATCCTATATCCTATAAAATAATCCTATAAAATGATTGCATTGTACCATCAAATATGATATTGTGTATAATATTGGATATTAAGATAACATGATTATTAATACACTGATGTCATTTAAACTAACATTTAGTCTTCCCTTTTTAGTGACTTTATAGTTTAGGTTGAAAAGTTGATGTCCTATTTGTAGCTATATATTTCTTAGCATCAGCTAACTCTTTGTTTAATATTTCAGTAAAAAGTTGCAAAGGTCGCTGTTTTGAGAGAACATTTGGGAACTGTCGCTGTGATGTTGCCTGTGTTGAACTTGGAAACTGCTGTCTAGATTACCGGGAAACATGTATAGAACCAGGTATAAAATATATGGGGAAATGGAAAGGGAGTAGAAATTAGGAGAGGAAATGACAAAAATTGAGTATAAAAGATGCATCACAACAGACCTTTATTGGAGAATTTCTTTCTCTCACAGTTTGACAGAGGCTCAGTGGATTGAGATACAACATGCTTAGATAGAGATTCTTAAACATAGCCAATGTGTTGATTTGTTTTCCCGGAACATGCATACAGCTAACTCCCAATTACTGTGAAGAATGAATCCCCTTAAGTAATCACATTATTTGAATTCATGCCACATATTTCTTCTACTGGTCTAGAATCAACTACCAGAATTTACATATTCATAATTTTTTAAAACATATAATGTTATAATATAATTATAACCTTTCAATAGTCCAAATTCAAGTATATCTAACTCCTTTAGAGGATTTGTTATTCATAATAATAGGGATTTAACTATATTTGTTGTAAAGGAAGTCCAGCTAGGGGAGAGGCTGGTAGAAAGCAAAAGGTTGGTGGATAGATTTTTGCAAAAAAATCACACTCAACAGCAATCTGATTAAATCAAATTTGAATAAAAATTAAGAAATGTACAGAAGAAATAAATATAGAAGAGAATGCCACAAATGAATAAAATAGTTTTGGAAATAGAATTAAATTTATATACACACACACATATATATCTACATGAACATATGTATAAGCATATAGCATACTTCTTTAAAAATAAACTATGTAAAAAAGATCACCTTATACATTCCTCTTTCTTCTTCTTTTTGTATTTTGTTATGTTTTTTACTGATTAAGCTTACAATAAAAATATTAAGTAATGAGACCTAAGACACAATCATATTCTGCATATGACTAAGGCAGGAGCTTAATCTTTTTATTTTTTTAATTTTTTTTTATTTTAAATCTAGGAAGCATATATAGAAACAGCTTTAGGCTACACAGGTCACTTTTTCATAGGAAACATATTTTGTTTTTTAAATTCCAAATTATTTAGATCTTAAAAATTCAAAGCATTTATGCTCCAATACTTTTATTAGTGACATGATAGAAGTATGAGTATATATATATATATATATATATATATACACATTAAATTCATGTCAAACATTTTTTTCTGAATTTTTGCATTTGGACTTGGTTTTTAGAGGTTGTGTGATACATTAATTCTTAAATTATCATTTCTCTAGTAATTATAGAGCTAAAACATGAATTCTTGGACACTTACCTAATATCAGTCTTTTAAAATGTCTTTAGAGAAAGAGAATTTTCCTAATCATGGATGGTTTTCGCTACATACTTCACAGATTTTATACTTTAATCATTCAGTGGCTCCATAATCACACTGACATGGGTGTTCCCTCCACTTGAGGATATTAGAAGCTATGCATACTTTCATTATGTGCAATCTTTATAGGTTTCTGTAAGTGTTCTTATAAGGACCCACCAAATATTCTGGAGACTTTGTTTCCTTATGGATACCAGTATAACAAATTGTCTTTTTTGCCAGTTCTCACAACATTATATGAGCCCTTCATCTCCTTTTAAAGTCATATATATCCTTGTTGATGCTTTTTATATCAATTATTATGTGCATATTATTAATAATGGGATGGAGCCTGCTTAGATCCAGCATGCAGCTAGATAGTACAGTGTATAGAATACTGGATTTGAAGTCAGGCAGATATGACTTCATATATAGCACAGATATTTACTAGTTGTGTAATAATGGGCAAATCACTTAATCTTTGTTTCCCTCAGCTTCCTAATCTAAAAAATGGGGAAAGTAATAGCACCTACCTTTTAGGGTTGTTTTGAGGAATAATGAAATATTTGCAAAAGGCTTGCAAGTCTCAAAACATTCTATAAATGTGATGATGATGATGATGATGATGATGATAATGATGTATCTCTCCTCTCCTAATTGGGCCACCTAGAATTATGATTTTTTTTGAGATTGTGATGTGCTATGATTTATACCTAGATAGTATCACTGAGAGAATGTGGTTTGGATAAGCTACGAAATTTTAAAGAGTAATCTTTAAAAAAACCCCACAAAGTAAATAGTCATTTATGAGTACATTATTTCACAATAATGAAGTGCAGGATAAAATTCAGACATTCTGGGACTGGGCAAATACTTACATCTTTGTGGTGGGAAGGCAGAGGAGAACTGATATGATTCTTTCCCCCCAATATAATGTTTTAATTAGGTGAAACTGGGGAATCATTGTTTTGAACTAGTTGTAATTGCATGTTTTCAGTTAATTATCTTGATATTCATTCCTGGTAAGAACAGAGTTTATAATAAATTTCCTTAAACTTAAACTACTTATTGCCAATGGAAGTCAAATCTGAGAAATTAGCTTTTCTCCTCCAGAGGGATATTTATGTTGGTGACAACATTGTATCTAAATAAGAAGCAATTTTATTTGACTTTTTTTCCCCTTTTTGATTCAGAGCATATATGGACTTGCAGCAAATTCAGGTGTGGTGAAAAGAGATTGCCCAAAAGTCACTGCTCCTGTACAGATGACTGCAAGGAGAAGGGTGACTGCTGTATTAACTATGATTCTGTTTGCCAAGGTAAAATTTTTTGACTTGATTTTATTTTTGCAATATACTAACATCTTTGTGGATGTTTCCTGGACCTTTGGTTC
Organism: Myrmecobius fasciatus; assembly: GCA_023553655.1. NCBI lineage: Eukaryota > Metazoa > Chordata > Mammalia > Dasyuromorphia > Myrmecobiidae > Myrmecobius > Myrmecobius fasciatus. The sequence goes on from JAJPUD010000492.1 coordinate 666,220, forward strand.
ATGTTTCATCTTTAGATCTTGAGAAGAAGGTAGAGAGAGCTCTTATGACAATCATGTTCAGGGAGAGAATATTCCTATATCACAAGTATAGTGGCTTTACTAGGGTCCTAGTAAAGGACACTAGAAAAGGATTTAAGAGATTTTGATTCTAGATGTCTCTGTGACTTATGATTGGCTCTGTGATATTTTTTTTTATTATTATTAATACTTTTTATTTGCAAAACATATATATGGGTAATTCCTAAACATTAACCCTTACAAAGCTTTCCGTTACAAATTTTCCCCCCTATTCCCCACCCCTCCCCTAGATAGCAGGATATCCACTACATGATAATTATGTTAGAATACTTAAATTGAATGTATGTATAGTTATTGCCACACATCATTTTTTTGTTCAGGAGAAATCGTATCTATAAGAAAGAATAATCCGATAAGGGAAATACAATGCAAGCAAACCTCAACAGAGAACATGAAAATGTTATGTTGTGGTCCACATTTCACATCCCTCTCTCTGGGTGTATATGGCCCTCTTCACTGAACAATTGGAATTGGTTTGAAGCATTTCATTGTTGAGGAGAGTCATGTCCCTTAGAACTGATCCTCATATAGTATTGTTGTTGCCGTGTACAACGATCTCCTGGTTCTACTCATCTCACTCAGCATCAGTTCATGCAAGTCTCTCCAGGCCTCTCTGAAATCGTCCTTCTGGTCGTTTCTTACAGAGCAATAATATTCCATAACATTCACATACCATAATTTATTCATCCACTCTCCAATTGATGGGCATCCATTCAGTTTCCAGTTTCTTGGCTCTGTGATATTGAGCAAATTGTATAACTGCTCTCTGCCTTGGTTGTCCAATTTGTAAATGAGTGATAAAGGAATAGAATATGGTCTGATAAAAAGAATGCTTGATCTGTATTAGAGGATTTGGGGTACAATCCAAGCTCTTTCACTTTCTCTGAGTGACATTAAAGAAGTTAAGTAAATTTCCAGGCCTTAGTTTCCTCATCTGTAAAAGAAGCTTAGTTTCTCCTCTCTCTAAAATGAATTCTGTATGTGCCAATACCAAGACTATTGCATCATGGAGATGCTATGAGATGGTATGTTTCAAATGAAATAGTGAACAGGAAAGAATTTTGAAAAGTATATATAAAGCAATAAATAAATAATAATTGTTTTTGCTAATATGTATTAACTATGGTAGGTGTAGAAGGATGTAAAAAATTGTATGTCATATATCAGAGTGCCTTGAAATTCTATGGAGCCTGACTTTTTGAGAGTTAATTAATTATTTTTTTAAAAGATTTTTTCCCCCTCTGATGACATGGGGATTTAGATGTTCTATAAAGTCTAGGTGGAAAATCTGAAAATGGGAAAGTGGAAGAAATCCAATAGATAAGTTTTACAAAAACCAAACCAAACCAGAAATCAATTATTAAGTGCCTAATATGTGCCAGGCCCTTTACTAAACACTTTACAAATATAATCCTATTTGATCCTCACAATAACTTTGGTAGATAGGTGCCATTATTATTATTGCCATCTTATAGTTAAGGAAAGTGAGGCAGATATATGCAGGAACTATATATCATCAGTAGATAAGGGAATCCTATGTTAGACTATTCACTTAAACATTCTCCCATTTTCCCCAAAATCCAATTAAATGTTACTAGAATGGTAATAATTCCTTATAAGTTTTGATATTTCATCATGCAAGTGTAAGCATTTTTATGGGCTTTGCAGGTTTTTAAAAAAATCTGTCTTTTGATGAAGTGCCAGGATCATAATTTTTGATAATCTTTTATTTGTCCAAAAACATTTTTATTTCTCTAAAAATCTTCTTTTTAGGTGAGAAAAGTTGGGTAGAAGAAAAATGTGAAAACATTATTGAACCTCAGTGTCCAACAGGGTAAGATGATGGGTAACAATCTCAGTTTTAACTCTTCTGCTTTTAAAAAATCCCTTCACCATATTTAAGAGAGATCTTTCTTTTCTTTCCTTCCCCATCTTCAAATGTATGAAGTGAGATGGTAAATGACTTTCCCCAAATCTTGTGCAACATTTCTTATACCCTAATATACTGGTCTATTTAATATATTATGGTTATATTGAATCAATTATTTAGGTTTTAGGTCTTTAGTTTTTCATATATTGGCTTTAAACTGCTTTTTGCCTTCTTGTCTCACACTGTTCCCCTCTTTTTATTCCCTATTCTTGCCAAATGGAATTTCTTCCAGAACTCATATTTTCCTATCATTCCCATGTTTCCATGCTTCTATGCTTCTGTTATATGAATCATTCACTTACATGCACTCTGCCAAACTAACTTTCCTGATATTTTTTTCTTGACATTCCACCTCCCAACTCCAGGTTGCTCAGTTTCTCCCCACCCCCAATTTTGGGAATGTTATCTCTTCTTTCCTACACTTTTTATTATTTGTTATTTCTAAAAAACTCTAACTCAAAACTCAGCTAAGTTCTGGATAAAAACTATTCTGATTTCCCCCAGATGTTAGTGCCTCATCCTATCCCCCAACTTAGGTTTTTTATTTTGTACATATATATATTTATGATTGTATAAATTCTTTTCTACAATAAGATATAAATAAATACCTTGATGTCAAAGCTTTGTATTCCCAGAGGCTAGCACAGATCTTGGAACATAATGAAGACTTAATAAATACTTCCTGATAAATGACCTCCCTCCATCTACCTGTAGAAATTTGACTTATTTTTCAGGATTCTGCTTAGTCTGCTTTTTGCATCAAGTTTATTCACATTAGCTAGAAGCAATCTCTCCCTTTTCTGAATTCTTCTAACATTTTATTTCTCATATTAATATACATTAATTACATTAATTACATATTACATTTATTATAATTATCTGCTTATATGTGTGCTATGATTATGTTTATTAAGGAGAAAGCTTGCTGTATTCAACTCTGCATCTTCTTCAGTATCTATCACAGTGCCTTGTATATAATTAATAAATGTTTGAATTGAATTTAGATTTAAAAAACCTAGAAATTTTTTTATAGTTTGAAGAAATATACTGACTATTTTGGTATAAATTAAGAAGTGATAATGGATATTATACATAGTCCAAAAAAGACTGTTTTCTTTAAAAGCCCTGTATTATTTATAGTTATTCTTATGAAAATTGTCCAGACTATGATGTATAGTTGAATACTGTTGCATATAACACATTGAACTGGTCAGTTAGTATATATAGTCTGAATGGACATTGTGCACGGATAATTAACTAGTTTCAGAATTGATTTGGAGATTGACAGTGCAGCAGATAGCTTCTAATATTCCCTAATTTCTTCTCAAAACAAAGGCTAATCCTTTTTTTAATAGCAATATTCTTCTAGTGATGGTATAAAGCTGCAAGAAATAATATATACCATTTGGAGAATTAAAATTGAGGCTTACCCAAAGGGCAATGGAGAAGTACATAGTGGATATGAGTAGGATGTCATATGAATATATTACTAATCAAGAAAGGACTAATCACTGAAGAGATATCTGGCTAGAAAAGAAAATGTGCTTATGCTTTAGTGAGGAGAGACACCTGATGGATTGTTTTCATGTTCCATTGGTATCTGTGCAATGTTAAGAATTCACTAAGAAAGTTCCCATAATGGGTTGGATGAGTCCTCAGTGAATGATGTTTGGGAGTATTGTGACAAGAGCCAACCAGAGTGAAAAAGTTGAATAAGTTATGATGTGAGTGGGTATCTGGGAATTCCTACAGTGATAAACTGATCTGTTAGTGCCTAAGTTTGCACTCTATGAGAAGTCATATACCATTTTGACAGAGATAGAAATATGAGAGTGTTAGTGAAATATGATTATCTTATAATTAAAGTTTTGGGAGACCTTCTGAAATGGGTTTAATAATAGCTTTTTAAAATTAATAATCTTAATTTGTTATCATCTCTATTGACTTTTTTATTTTGTATGGGGTCAAAGGAAATTGTATATGTATTTTAAGAATATTCCCTTTTTTGTGAACTTCTGGCTAACTTCCTACTAGAGTCAAAAAAAAATCTATCAGATTTCCCAGCTAGATTTTCAGACAAGGGAATTTTTGCATAAATATTAAGGGAAATTTCAGGCAAGTCTTTTCTCACTGCTTTATTTTCTTCTGAATACTGATGACATTTAATTAACTACTGCTACAGTTTTTAATGGCAATTAAATGATTTTAATTACTCTATAATTCTTTCCATGGTGATCCTATTCTAGAATATAGCTGAACATCCTTGAACAACTTTAATCGAACTTGTTTATTATATAATAATCCAATGACTCAGACAGAATAGAACAGAATAGAATATTATAGCTGGAAAGCACCCTATGATCACCTAGTCATGCTATTTCATTCTGCAGAGAAGCAAGTAAGTTGTGAATGCTGAAATGATATATCAGAGGTCTCATAGATAAGGTTGTGAATCGAGTTTTTTTCTTGTTTTTTTTTTCTAATGAGCTGCTTTTGTTACATCATAAATTATGCTGTCTGTTGAACTTACATAAGTATATATGCACATATATATATGAATTATACACAAATTTTATATACTTACATATGCATATACATACACTCCCCCATACATATACACACACATACTCACACATACACAAACACACAGAACTGACTTGGGCAAGTCAGGGAATTATGAATTAAAGTTCCAACTGTTTTATGTACTTAACCTCTAATGCCCCCAGACAGTTCTGTAAGTTGCAGAAGAGTTGCCATTCAATATTAGTAGATAAAATTTCCTCCCCTGTATTTCCCCACACTAAGAAACTTCAGATACTCTGCAATCTGTCCCCTTATCATTATTCAGATTACTGTGACTCTAGTTCATCATCTCTTACCTGGATGATTACAATACTCTCCTAATTGGCTTCCCTAATTCAAGTCTCTCCTCACTCCAGTCCATGCCCCACAAAACTGCCAGAGTAATTTTCCTGAAGCACAAACCTTACAAAGAGATTTCCCTATTAAGTAATGTTTAGGGCTCCCTGTAATTTGTAGTATCAAAATACAGATTCAAATCTTTAACATTAAACATCTTTCAAAGTTTGTTTCTCATCTCCCTTTCTAGGATTAGTATATATTACTCCTCTTCCTATGCTTTCTGGTAAAGCTAAATTGTTCTTGGTGATCTGTACTGACTGCCCTTCCTCTTCCCTTGGAACATACTTATTTCTCACCTTCTCTGAAAGTATTGGAAAAAATTTTTTTTCTTCTAAATACTGATGACATTCCATTAACTACTGCTATAGTTTTTAATGGCAAAAAAGTAATAAGAAATTTTCTGAAATGTGATTCATAATGTTTCTCATCTATAAATGCCTATTTTTTCCCCTCTTAAGAATTTCTGGTTTCTTTTAAAACTTTGCTCAAGCACTACATTTACATGAAGCTTTTCCTGATTTCTTTGAGAAGATATATTTAATGTGTGCTTGTGTGTATATATGTTGGACATGACTAAACACATATTTAAAAGTATTTTATTTTTATATTTTATTTATACTTGTATATGTTTTCTTTTTTCTTCCCTATCTGATGCTCTTTTAGAATATAAACTTCTTGAAGACAGGGACTACTTTATTTTTATCTCTGAATTCCAAGTGTCTGACTCACAGTAGACATTTGATAAATGCTTGTTCATTGATAAAAGTATGTAAATACTTAATAAAATATTATTAATATCTGTATGTCATGAAAACTAGATCTATATAATATAATAATGTACATACATTACACCTCTATGTGTTATGTCCACTATGCCATATCGTTTAGCTATTTAGATGCAACACACATATATAAATTAGATATTTGTGTATAATATATGTATGTGCATATATAAAATCAGTAGCTCCTAATCCTCTAGGATTCTTGTTCATATCTTTCCCATATCTTATGGAGTTACTCCGTAAGTAAAGCTTAATATATTGGAGATTTTCTCTTGTCCTTCTGTTTTCTCAAAATTCACATTGTGTATATACATGTGCACATAAAGCTTTTTTTTGGGACAGGATTTATATCTGGCTTTTTTTTCAGTCCCATCTTAGTAAAAAATTTGTCATTATGAAAAAATACCAAAAGAAAGGATAAAGTTCATCAAAATGCCTTTTCCTAAAAACAGCTTTTTCTTATGACCTAGGTTTGAAATCCCACCTACCATTTTGTTTTCTTTGGATGGCTTCAGGGCAGAGTATTTGCACACTTGGGGTGGACTTCTTCCTGTTATTAAGAAACTACGTGAGTAACTTTACTGTTGAACATGGTAATGTGATCTTTCAGTGAAAGAGTTGATGGCAAACATGCTTGGAAAAATACCAGTAGAATTCTGTTTTTTTTTTCCTTTTTCTTTACTGTCCAGCTAGAGCAGCTGGATGATAGATAATTAAATAGAACTTAAAATTGGGATAACTCTAATCCTTGCATTTATAAAACTGTAATAGTTAACAGTTATCTTAGCGTCATTGGTCTCAATCATTTTATTTGTGTTTGTTCTTTCCCAGAATCTTGGATTTCTATAATAAGCAGAAAATCTTTTATGTCTGTTTTTTGGATTTAAAGGTAGAATTTTAAATTTTAATGCATTCCTGTTAGAATACTAGTTTATCCATAGAACCATAGTTCTTACACAGAATAGAAAAGCATGGAAACTTCATATACTAATTGCTTCCAACAGCTCCTCCCAATTTATTCATTTCCATCAACAGCTTCTATTAAGTGATCATTGTGTACAAAAAATTACATGTATTACTTAGGCAGTAATTCATGCCAAATATTTAAATTGTATTAACAAACAGTGAGTATTCATTTTTCTCTTAAAGCCCTATTGTCTTTACTAGTGAAGGATGGAAGAGTGTAGTTGGGTATTTAAAACTAGGGTACTTTACTCATTGTCAATAAACTAGTCCATCCTTCTAGGGTAAAATAGATGAAAATAAACATTTATTTTTCAAAATTGACATATAAGGGCCATATTTTTATGGAAGTAGTTAGCACATGATGCTAATGGAGCAGTTAGGTAGCATGGTGAACAGAGTGCCATCTTCCAGAGTTCAAATCTGATCTCAGATACTTATTAGCTGTGAGATCCTGAACAAGTCTCTTAATCAACTTTGCCCCAATTCTCTCATCTATAAAATGAGCTGGAGAAGGAAATGGCAAACCACTCTGCCAAGAAAATCCTAAATGAGGTCATGAAGTCAGACATGAATGAAAATGACTACACAATAGCAGCATGATGCTAATGACTAATATGAATTTGATTAATATTCTATTTCTTTCAAACTTTGAAAGATTTGGCTTTATAACTATTTGTGGAACGTAAATTCTGGAGTTTTGTTTGGCATATAAACTATTTTTAGGGTTGCTTTTTTGTACTTCCAAAATAATAATTATTTGGTGATATATAGGGGGGTGTGGTTTTTATTTTGTTTAAAATATCAAACTTCCTCTGAAATGCACATTCATAGAAGCATTAATTTTTCTTAGGTTCTTCTTTTGAAACTTTTAAATGACAATGTTTTCCACAGTAAGATAAGAATTTAATTTAATTTTTTACCTTAATTAATAATTTAGCTTAATCTCAGCTAATTGATAGGAGGCTATTTGGTGTCCCTCAAATTAGTTTTACTTTGGAAAAAAAATCCCCATATAAAAGTAAGCATTACCCAATAATAAATATCATCTAGTAAATATTTAATTTATAGGGGTCCTTTCTTATTCTCTAAGTGCACATGTTTTGAGCCTGGGTGTCAGAAGTTTATTAGTACTAAAGGAAAGGAATTTTATCTGAGTTAAGATAAAGCCATGATCCTGAATTCATTATTGGGCTGCCAATATCAGATAACATAGAATAATTAATAGCCTTGAGGTTGTTTGTTATATGTTACAAATTAAAAAGAATCAACGCACAGGTTAGCTACACACAAATAAAGTTGTTTGCACATTCCAGGTAGCTGCCTTTACTAATAGCCAGATGTGGGACTCCCAACTCCTACTTTTACTTATGCTCAGACAAGTCATAAGTAAATGCTATGCTATTGATATCTTATAGCAGATAACATCTTTACTGTCACACAATTGACCAATAGTTGCAGAAAATAAAATAATTTTCAGGACTTAATTGTTTATTGACTATAAAAACAATATTTGATTTGGGGGGAAAATACTGTCTTCAATACATTTTACTAATAAGGTATCTTTCAGGTATGAATTCAGATCATAAATTTTTTTCCCAGATACCACAACAAAGATAATTTTGCTTGAACTTTGGATTGTTGATTTCAATAAAGACATACAATAGGAAGTTTCTTGTTAAAGGTTTTTGCCACTGGTAGTGAATGTATGTATCCAGATGAGAATCAATATGGAAAGATTCCTGGTGAATGGCAACATCTTCCTGTTCACAAGTGCCATTCTGTTGATTACATTGAGCTTCATAATGATACTGAACCTTTAATATTAGATCTACAACTAGTGAAAATGATTTAACATAAAGGAAGATTAAGGAAATTTTAAATACCCATTTTTGAGACTATTATAGACAAGTTTGATTTAATTACAAGTGTATCATATAGATATCTCATATTGTCTAAAGTTGCATATGTGAAAGAGAGTAGTATGAATTATTTTATTTTATTTTATTCTGATCTTAGGAAGTAAAATAAGCATTTCCATCATATAGAAGAATAGAAAATGATGATTTCATATGAAACTGCAAATATCTATTATGTATAATTTACTATTCCATTTAAATACATAATAGGTAACTATCATATAACCTATAAATATGTAGTCATTTAGCTATTTTCTCCTTTTTTTCTCCTCCCTCCTATCTTAGAGATGAGACAAATATGTATGTATATATGTATGTAAATGTAAAACCATTCCATATATACTTCTATTTATTCTTTATCTTGAAATTGCTCAGTGTTTCTAGTTCCCTCCTTTTTTCCCTAAACAAAAATATCATCTTCTTACTATCAAAAATTTTCCAGTAATGCTGTTTGGTTGCAAATCATGGAACTGTATAATCTTTAAAGAATTAAAATTGTAGGTTACCCAAAAAAGCAATGACAAGTTGCATTTGAGCATAAAAAAGTTGTACTATAATATCAATGATTAATCAATACAATGTCTAGGTGCTTGGGTAATGTCAAGAGACACAAAGGAAGACTCTTGGAATATTGAGTAGATTTCCTTTGAATGATTTACTAGAAAATCTAGAGAAGAATTACAAATGATAAAGATGTAAATGGTTTGAAATTTGTAGTTGAGGGATTGATCATTTTGATGAGATTATAGATGCATTGAAACATTGCCTGATTAAAAAGCAATAATTCTATTATATTCTTTCTGATCCTATTTGAAACTTTTTTTGGCAAAGACAATAGAGTGGTTTGCCATTTCCTCTACATCATTTTACAGAGAGGAAACTGAGGCAAAATGGATTAAATGACTTGCCTAGTGCCATGCAGATAGTAACTATTTGTATTTGAACTCAGGTCTTCTAGACTCCAGGCTTGGCACTCTATCCACCACACCAATTAGTTTGAGCAATATAGTTGACTAACTTTGAGAAAATGCCAAATACTAAAATCTAAGTTTAAAAAATATATTAAGCAGTAAGTTGCATTTAAGAAAGATTAACATGTCTTTTGAAGAAAGTTTCCTTTGTTCATATAATTATTGGTTTATAGAAAATTATTTCTTGGTGATGTAGGTTACAGATTAAAATGTGATAATTTTAGGTTTAAGAACTTAAAGCTTAATTGTTAGGATTTACTTCTATGACAGGTCTATTAGAAATTCTAAATGAAGAAAAACATCTGTGAAATTATAGTGTTAGTAGAAAGATGACTTGATTTTTGCTCAAATTTTCATAGATTCACAGATTTAGAACTGAAAGGGATAATAAAGATAATCTTATCTAGCTTTTTCATAACTTGAACAAGGTCACAAAGATTGAAGAATAACAGAGCTGTGATTCAAACACAGATCTTCTAATTTCATGTAAAGCTTTATCCTATTGCATCACATACATCACACACTCTCTACTATACATTTTATTAAAAAAATACAAACCCACCATTATCTAGTTACTTTAAAAGATGCTTGGAGTATCTTTTCGTCTGAAGATTTTTATTGTTTATAAATTGGTAGAACATTTTAAATTTTAAAATGAATTTTTTTACAAATGCAAATATGCATTTTTGGTATGATGTCTAGTGTTTATTAATTAAGGTGGCATTGATTGCTCAGTCTTTTTTCATTACTTTTACTTCAAGAATCAAGGAGTTTGTCTGTATGGGGTACTACTTCAATTAACAGAATTGACAAACTTTCTATACATTGGTGGATTTTCATCATAAGTTGCTGAGGAAAAAAATAGAATTCATCACTTTTTCAGTGTTTGGGTATTATCTGCAAATTTTGGCTGATCCTTGTACAGCATGATGCTTTTTGTTTGTTTGGAAGCTTTTCTAGTTGTTTGGAGTTGCTAGAACTCATGTTCCACTGTACTATATGGAAAAGCTCTAGTAACTCCCAAGGTATGATGATATATTGTACAATTTTAGGGTTGGATCACTACATATTAATATTAGTTATTATATTAGAATGATTTATACAATTTTATTTGCATCTTTTTGAAACCCAAGTCCAATTTCATTATTTCTTTCTTTGTTGCTGATATTAATGTGCCATCTATTTCTAAAATAAGCTAAATTGGTTATAAAATATTTTTAATACTTAATGATAATCACTTTTTGCCTTTAGAAAATTGTGGAACACACACTACAAATTTGAGACCAGTATATCCAACAAAAACCTTTCCCAATCACTACAGCCTAGTCACGGTAAGCTATATATTTTCTGTTTTCACTGAGCAACAATAAAGATAGTGTTAACTAGGGATTTTTCTTTGAGATTTATTTATTTTTCACAAGTTTATCAATGAATTCTTATTATATTTACTTTGCTTTCTGTTTCTAAGATATCTAAGCCGATTTCTTTTATGGTTTCTTGAAATAATCTAGGATCATTTTGTTTTTGGTCATGGCTTTTAGATAGTACTGATCTCTTTTCCAGGTCAGTAGTTTTGGACATGAATTATTTTCTATTTTTTTCTATTTTATCAGTCTTTTGACATTGTTTTAATATTTCTAATTGTCTCACAGAGTTATTAGCATCTATTTGGTGCATTCTAATTTTAAAGGAATCAGTTACTTGGTTGAAGTTTTGTACTTCTTGTGTCAGATTTTTAATTTACTTTCCGATTTTTTTTCCATAGTTCTTATTGTTTCCCTCCAAACATAATCATGTCTTTTCCAATTGTTTCCTCTAGTAACTATTTAATTTATACTATTATTTTAGCTCTTAAAAAATTCTTGCTTCAATTCTTCTGAGAATTCTGGTTGAAATTGTGTTCAAGATATGTTTTTATTTTTGTATTTTTGGTTGTAAATATTCTTGAGTTATTCTTTTTTTTGGATTTATGTATTAAGCATCTTTTATACTAAATATGTCTGTGGTGTAGTTGTTTTTTCCTGATTTTTTCAGCTTTAATTCCTGACTTTGGACTTTATGTTAGGATCCAGGCCCTCTGTATTTCTTGAAGGAAATTATGGCATACATTTGGTCCTATTTTGTGTCTTGTTGATGTGTGCTGCTGCTTTCTTGAAGGTATTAAAAGGTGCTTTATTCCAGAAATTTAGGGACAGTTTAGTCTGGGGATCTATGAGCTTTAAGTGTGTCCACAGCAGTCTGATCTAAATTGAAGTCCAAGGATTGCCTTCTTTATTTCAGCTTTGCAAGTTTCTGGCTTGGCTTTGAGTCAAAGTAAAAGAACTATGAGCTTGCCCTTGGTTAGAACTCCAGGATGCTGCTGCTGAATTCAGCCACTATGAGTCAGCTGGAAAGCTCTGCAGGTTTCCCTTTAGCCAGGGATTCCTGCCATGGTTATTCTATGGTAGGGTTCAGATTGGGCTGAGGAGTGGATGTGAGACCATCCTCTGTTTCTGCAGTTAGAACCATACAGCTTTCTGCATGCTTAGGTACTTTCACACTCCTTGCTCAGTATGTAGTACAGGGCTGATGACAACAGCTCCTTGTGGGAGACTGCTGACCAAGCATAGGTCTCCTCCTCAGTCTGCTCTGGATTTATGATCAGTACAAGTCATATGACCATTAACAATAGAGCTGCCATTTGTCATCTGTTCCTGATTTGTGTATATCATTCCTTCTGTGCTGGATCTTGGATCTTAAATAACCAGTAGCAAGTTCTAGTTCATTCCCAGCACAGCACTCTCCTTGATATTTTTCTTCCTCAAGTATCCGTAGACACTATTTGTCTTCCTATTCTGACTTGGGCTGCAAAAGTGATTGTAATTTCTCTAGATTTTCCTGATTAAGACTTAGATTAGATCTTTGGGGAATAGTTGTTGGGGGAAAGCTTGGCTGTAATATTTGTTTCTACACCACCTTGGCTGACGTCAGTATAATGTAAGACAATTCAATTTTTAGACTTAAAAAATTTAATTTCTCAGTATGTAGGCAAATCAATCTTTTAAAAACAGTTTTATTGATGCCCTTTGTTTTCACATAAAAGTATTTCTGAGTATCTGAATATCTTTCTTCTTCTTCTTCTATATATCCTGAATATTCCTCTGTAGCTAATGGGAATAAAATTAAGTAAAATAATGAACTCTAAAACTATATGTCATATTCCACACCCATAGTGTCTCATGTTCTCAAGAAAAGTAGGTGGTCATTTTTTCTCTCCTTTTTTCTACTGGGCTAAGAAAGGTCATTATAACTAAGTTGTTTTCTTATTGTGCAGGTTGTTTTGGTCTTCACATTTACACTGCAAAAATCATTGCACACTTTGATCTCCTGGTTTTACTTACTTTACTCTGCATCAATTCCTAACAATTTTCCTTTTTTTATCTGAACACTTCATAATTATTGTTTCATATGCTGCAATTCATATTATATGGTCATCATATACCATATTTTGCTTAAGTATACAATAGTCAAACAGTCAATGGACATTTTGTTTCCAGTGCTTTGCTGGCTTCCTCACCCCAATGCTTCTGGGAATTTTTAGAACCTTTAATTTTTTTCTTATTTTATTTAGGTCATATTGCTTAGCAATGACATCTCTGTTTTCTAAAAGCGATCTGGACCTTGTAGTTATTTTTTGCACGTGCAAACAAAATTATTTTCTTTTTTTTCTTTTTTTTTTAAAGCTTTTTATTTGTATAACATATGTATGGGTAGTTCCCCAACATTGATCTTTACAAAGCTTTCCATTACAAATTTTACCCCCAGTCCCCTCCCCTCCCCTAGATGGCAGGAAGTCCACGACATGTTAATAATGTTGAAATGCTTGAGAAGTTATGCAAGAAAAATCCTATCTACAAGAAAAAAAAAGAATCAGAGAAAGGCAACACAATGCAAGCAAATGTCAATAGAGATCATGAAAATGTTATGTTGTGGTCCATATTTCATTTCCCTCTCTCTGGGTGTATATGGTTTTCTTCAGTGAACAATTGGAACTGGTTTGAGACAATTCTTTGTTGCAGAGAGCCATGTCCATCAGAATTGATCATCATGTAATACTGTTGTTGCTGTGTATGATGATCTCCTGGTTCTGCTCGTTTTATTCAGCATCAGTTCATGCAAGTCTCTCCAGGACTCTCTAAAATCATCCTGCTGGTCGGTTCTTACAGAGCAATAATATTCCATAACATTCATATACCATAATTTATTCAGCCACTCTCCAATTGATGGGCATCCCTCCAGTTTCCAGTTTCTAGCCACTACAAAAAGGGCTGCCACAAACATTCTTGCACAGGTGGGTCCCTTTCCCTCCTCTAAGATCTCTTTGGGATATAGGCCAAGTAGAAACACTGCTGGGTCAAAGGGTATGCACAGCTTGACAACTTTTTGAGCATAGCTCCAAATTGCTCTCCAGAATGGTTGGATCCATTCACAGTTCCACCAACAATGTATTAGTGTCTCAGTTTTCCCACATCCCCTCCAACATTCATCGTTATCTTTTCCTGTCATTTTAGCCAATCTGACAGGTGTGTAGTGGTACCTCAGAGTTGTCTTAATTTGCATTTCTCTGATCAATAGTGATTTGGAGCAACTTTTCATATGACTAGAGATGGTTTTAATTTCATCATCTGAAAATTGTCTGTTCATATCCCTTGACCACTTATCTATTGAAGAGTGGCTTGAATTCTTATATATATGAGACAGTTCTCTATATATTTTAGAAATGAGGCCTTTATCAGAACCATTAAATGTAAAGATGATTTCCCAATTTGATGCTTCCCTCCTAATCTTGTCTGCATTTGTTTTGTTTGTACAGAAACTTTTTAACTTAATATAATCAAAATTATCCATCTGGTGTTCAATTAGGAGTTCCAGGTCTTCTTTGGACATAAATTTATTCCATCTCCACAGGTCTGAGAGGTAAACTATATTACGTTCCTCTAACTTGCTTACAAAGTCACTCTTTATATCTAGATCATGAACCCATTTAGATCTTATCTTGCTATGTGGTGTTAGGTATGGGTCAAGCCCTAATTTCTTCCACACTAGTTTCCAATTTTCCCAGCAGTTTTTGCAAATAGTGAGTATTTATCCCAAAAGCTGGGGTCTTTGGGTTTATCGAATACTAGATTGTTAAGGTTATTGCCTACATTGTCCTGATATCCTAACCTGTGCCACTGATCGACTGCTCTATTTCTTAGCCAGTACCAAACTATTTTGATGACCGCTGCTTTATAATATAGTTTTAGATCTGGTACAGGAAGGCCACCTTCATCTGCCTTTTTTTTTCATTAATCCCCTTGAAATCCTTGACCTTTTGTTCTTCCAAATGAACTTTGCTACTATTTTTTCTAGATCTGTAAAATAATTTCTTGGGAGTTTGATTGGTATGGCACTAAATAAGTAGATTAGTTTGGGTAGTATTGTCATTTTTATTATGTTTGCTCTGCCTACCCATGAGCACTTAATATTTTTCCAATTGATTAGGTCTGATTTTATTTGTGTGGAAAGTGTTTTGTAATTTAGTTCATATAGTTTCTGACTTTTTTTTGGCAGATAGATTCCCAAATATTTTATCCTATCATCTGCTATTTGGAATGGAATTTCTTTTTGTGTCTCTTGCTGCTGAACTTTGTTGGTAGTATATAAAAATGCTGATGATTTATGTGGATTAATTTTGAATCCTGCCACTTTGCTAAAGTTGTGAATTGTTTCTAGTAGTTTTTTAGTTGAGTCTCTAGGATTCTCTAAGTATACCATCATGTCATCTGCAAAGAGTGATAATTTGGTATCTCCATTACCTACTCTGATTCCTTTTATCTCTTTTTCTTCTCTTATTGCTAAAGCTAACATTTCTAATACAATATTAAATAGTAATGGTGACAGTGGGCAGCCTTGTTTCACTCCTGATCTTATTGGGAATGGTTTTAGTTTGTCTCCATTACATATGATGCTTGCTGATGGTTTTAAATAGATGCTACTGATCATTTTAAGGAAAAGCCCATTTATTCCTATACTCTCTAGTGTTTTTAATAGGAAAGGGTGTTGGATTTTATCAAATGCTTTTTCTGCATCTATTGAGATAATCATATGGTTTTTGTTAGTTTGGTTATTAATATAATTAATTATGCTGATAGGTTTCCTAATATTGAACCAGCCCTGCATCCCTGTATAAATCCTACTTGGTCATAGTGTACTATCCTGGGGATGACTTTCTGTAATCTCATTGCTAATATCTTATTTAAAATTTTTGCATCAATATTCATTAGGGAAATTGGTCTATAGTTTTCTTTCTCTGTTTTCACCATACCTTGTTTAGCTATCAGCACCATATCGGTCTCATAGAAGGATTCTGGCAGTATACCTTCTGTCTCTATTTTTTCAAATAGTTTGAGTAGTATTGGAATTAATTGTTCTTTGAATGTTTGGTAGAATTCACATGTAAATCCATCTGGCCCTGGAGATTTTTTCTTAGGGAGTTGGTTAATAGCTTGTTCTATTTCTTTTTCTGATATGGGTCTATTTAAATAATTTATATCCTCTTCTGTTAACCTGGGCAATCTATATTTTTGTAGATATTCCTCCATTTCATTTAGATTATCAAACTTACTGGCATAAAGTTGGGCACAGTAACTCCTAATTATTGCTCTAATTTCCTCTTCATTGGAGGAAAGTTCTCCCTTATCATTCTTGAGACTAACAATTTGATTTTCCTCTTTCCTTTTTCTTATCAAATTAACTAAAGGCTTATCTATTTTGTTAGTTTTTTCATAGAACCAACTCTTAGTTTTATTTATTAATTCAATAGTTTTCTTATTTTAAATTTTATTAATTTCTCCTTTTACTTTTAGAATATCCAATTTGGTATTTAATTGAGGGTTTTGAATTTGTTCTTTTTCTAGTTTTTTTTAATAATAAGCCCAATTCGTTGATCTTTTCTTTCTCTATTTTAAGTAAGCATCTAGAGATATAAAATTGGCCCTTATAACCGCTTTAGCCGTATCCCACAAATTTTGGTATGTTGTCTCCTTATTGTCATTCTCCTGGATGAAATTATTGATTGAGTCTATGATTTGCTCTTTCACCCATTAATTCTTCAGGATTAGATTATTTAATTTCCAATTAACTTTTGGTTTATTTTCTCCTGGCCTTTTATTGCATGTGATTTTTATTGCATCATGATCTGAAAAAGATGCATTTACTATTTCTGCCTTTCTGCATTTGATTTTGAGGTTTTTATGCCCTAACACATGGTCAATTTTTGTATAGGTTCCATGGACTGCTGAGAAAAAAGTAAACTCCCTACTGTCTCCATTCAACTTTCTCCATAGATCTATCATACCTAACTTTTCTAACAATTGGTTTATCTCCCTAGTTTCTTTCTTGTTTATTTTGTGGTTTGATTTATCTAATTCTGAGAGAGCAAGGTTGAGATCCCCCACTAGTATCGTTTGGCTGTCTATTTCTTCTTGCATCTCTCTTAATTTCTCCCCTAGGAATTTGTGTGCTATTGCACTTGGTGCATATATATTTAGTATAGATATTGCTACATTATCTATGGTACCCTTTAATAAAATATAGTTTCCTTCCTTATCTCTTTTGATTAGATCTATCTTGGCTTTTACTTGATCTGAGATAAGGATTGCTACCCCTGCTTTTTTTTGTTCACCTGAAGCGTAATATTTTCTGCTCCAGCCTTTTACCTTCATCCTATATGTGTCACTATGTTTTAGATGTGTTTCTTGTAGACAACATATTGTGGGATTCTGGTTTTTAATCCAGTCTGATATCCACTTCCGCTTTATGGGAGAGTTCATCCCATTCACATTCACAGTTAGAATAACTAATTCTTTATTTCCTGACATCTTATTTACCCAAGTTATGTTTTTCCCTTTCCTTTCCCCTTTCTCCCTTCCCACCTCCTCAGTACTTTGCTTTTGATGACCCCCTCCCCCAAACAATACTCCATCCTTTAGATCCCCTCCCCCTGTTTTTACTCCTTTCCCCTGATTCTTCTATTTTACCTTCTATTAGTTTGTCCCTTTCTTTTCCTCCTTTCCCTCCCACTTCCCTCTAGCAACAGACAAGTTTCTATGTGAAATCAAATGTCTGATATACACTTTTACAGCCCAACCTGATGAGAGTAAGATTTACACAATGCTCATCTCCCTCCCCTCTTTCTCTCAATTATATTAGGTTTTCTTTGCCTGTTCTAGTGATTTTACCTTGTTTTTACCTCCTTTTTTTTAGATCTTATTTTACCACTTTTTCCCTCTTTTCCCCAGTTGACAACCTTTTCCCCTCTAGTTCTCTTTTTCATATTATCAAAGTAATATCTAGTTAATTATACCCCCAAACTTTAAGTATCCCCCTAGTACAAATAAAGTTCTCAAGAGTCCTTTCCTTTTTACCTTTTTATGTATCTCTTAAGTTCTGTGTTTGGGTGTTGAATTTTTTGTTTAGATCCGGTCTTTTCATTAGAAATTGGTGAAATCCACCTATATCATTGAATGACCATCTTCTTCCCTGAAGGTTAATGCTCATTCTAGCTGGATAGGTTATTCTTGGTTGTAATCCAAGTTCCTTTGCCCTTCGGAATATCTGGTTCCAGGCCCTTCGATCCTTCAGTGTGGAGGGTGACAGATCCTGTGTGATTCTAATTATTGATCCTCAGTATTTGAATTGTTTCTTTCTAGCTGCTAGCAGAATCTGTTCCTTGGTGCTATAGTCCTGAAATTTAGCCACGAT
>JAJPUD010000493.1:0-10079 GCA_023553655.1 Myrmecobius fasciatus
GAATTATAAACAGCCAACCAGAGATCTTGACTGTGCCCTGTCTGGGGCTGAGTGTTAATTAAAATAATAATATTTCCTTTACTACATCTGCCAGCCCAGTAGAACTGAGACTTAGTCCCAGGACAGGGGAATTTAAGGGTTTTAGCAGCATGTTTTTAGCCCTCAGAAATAACAGATTTTAGTATTTAGTTTGCAAGAATGGGTTCCAATCAGAAGCTGCCAGATGGCTCACTTGCCCCACCCAACTGAGCTGGTTAATTGACTGACCCCGCCCAGCAGCAGTCTCCTCAGGAGGGCTGTATGATGTTCCTGGTTGACCAGGGTGAGGGGTTTGTGTCTGCCCCATACCACAGGGCCTCCTCATGAGACCAGAGGTTGGTACTCATAGAATTAGAAGCCACGAGGAAGGCCTTCTGGGCCAGTACTCTTCATTTACAGATGAGGTAACAGAGTTAACCCAGGTGATTTGTCCCAGGGGCTGGGTTTGAACTCAAGTCCGGTGAGTCTAATATTACACTCTCCTTTTGTCCTTAAGCCCCTCTTGGCCCTCAAATGGTTGTATCTCAAGAACTTGATTTGAAGGTTACCTTTCTGGGATTTGTCCAGGGCACCAGTACTGCCAGTGAAGGCCCTGGCATTTGTTTTCTTCCCAAGGGACTAGCCAGTGCTTATTGGGTAAAGCAATCTGGTATCAGGAAGGCTTGAATTGCAATCCTGCTTCAGACACTCACTGGCTTTGTAATCCTGGACAAGTCCCTAGACCTCGGTTTCCTCATCTGCAGAGTAGGGATAAGAAGACTACCTATTTTCCAGAGTTGTTGCAGTGATCAGAAGAGATGAACTATGGAAAGTCCTTTGCAAACTTAAAGCAATATTTAAACAGGAGTTGTCACTTTTGTGTTTGTTCTTGTTGTAGAGGACCTAAGAATGTTCACCTGGATTGCTCCATTCTATAGTAGTCCATGAGTACATTGACCTGTCAGTTGTGAAATCTCTCCTCCCTAGAAATCTTGCAAAGCAAGAAAGTCCCATGGAGTGCTGGTCCTGGAGTCAGGAACACCTGAATTCAATTTGCCCTCAGACATTTAATAGCTGTGTGACCCTAAGCAAGTCATTTCATCCTGTCTGCCTCAGTTTCCTCATCTGTAAAATGAGCTGGAAAACAAAATATCAAACACTCCATTGTCTCCAAATAGGGTCACCAAGAGTTGGACATAACTGAAAAAATGATTGAACAACAAGAGGATTATGGATTTGTAGCAAAAAAGGACATTAGAGAGGACCATTTTGGTAAATGAGGAAACTGAGTCACAGAGAAGTTTGACTACTTGCTCAGAGTCACACAAGTAGATTTGGATCCACATTTTCTGGACCCCAAAACTGTAGTGCTGTCTTAGAGCACTGATGGGCTCAGTGATCTTTCTGAGGTCCCTTCCAGCCTTGGTTCTCCAGCCATCAAGTTTTGCTAGACTCATTTTTTTAAAATTCATTTAGCATTTTATTTTTCCCAGGTTGCACATAAACATAAGGTTGTTTAACATTCATTTTTAAAACTTTGCGTTCCAGATTCTTTCCCTTCCTCCTTCCCTTTTCCCCACCCACCACGTAGAAGGAAAGCTGTTTGATTATAGGCAGTGTCTATGGTTATATGTATCATCATGCAAAGCATTTCCATATTTAGACCCATTCTTCTTGAGCGTGTCTTCTGCCCTTCCCCAAGCACCAAAAAACTGATCTGGGGGCTGTTTGTCTGTGCAGGTGTCTCCGTTTACCCTAAGGCAGCCAAACAAAATGCCCTTTAATGATGAAAAACGCTCAGTGAACGATGATCCCACCAGTGACTCCGACTCTTCCCGTATGTCCGAGAGCACGGCTTCCCTCAGTGACTACGAGTGTTCCCGACAGAGTTTCACGAGCGACTCCTCCAGCAAGTCCAGCTCTCCTGCCTGTAAGCAAACAGAGAAGTCATCAATCGGCTCTGTCCCATCGGGTCCCCGATGGGTCCCTGAGCCCAAAGCCCACTCACTTTTCATAGGAGGAAACTGAGGTCCAGAGAGAGGAAGGTCCCATAGTTAGTAAAAATAGATCCTCAGAGCCCTCACCAAGTGCTCCTTGATGCTCAATATGGGGATGACCTGGATTGAATTATCCCCGCTTTTCCCAACACTGTACTGATGGAGAGTAGCTACTTCAATCACTATTAAGTACTTACTGCATTGTGCTCCATGCTGGGGACACATAAGAGGCAATAGACATTATCTGCTCAGGTGGAGCTCATTGTCTGATGGGGGAGACAGCATACAAATAGTCATCAATCAGTGGGCACTGAGCTAAACACTAGAGATATAAAATAGCCAAAATTCAGAACCTGCCCTCGAGGAACTTACAGTCTAATGAGGAAGACAGCATGCAAACAACTATATATAAGCTGAACTCCATACAGAATAAACTAGAAATAATTAAGAGGGAAAGCCTCTTTGGGCTTTGGACTTGTATTTGAGTCCAAATCAAGTCCTTCCCATGGGGCACTTTTTCTGGTTGCCAAACTCACAGCTATGGGGAAACTGGCCTCTGGAAGCCAGTTCTGGGCCTTGTTCTGAGGATGAATTAATGTTTGTACATTTTCTCCCCTCTGGTGAGATTTGTAAGTCTTTGAGTTGAATTGCCCAGAGCAATGGTCCATCCAGGAAGTGAAGTAACCAGAGGGTTTTCCTGGTGGTTTCAAAAATGGTTTCACATATTACCCCATAGAGGCACCAGAAAATGAAATCCGTATTGCCAGCAGCAGCAGCAATTGTTTTTTGTTTCAAATTTCTGATTTGAAACTTCTCCTCAAGCAGGTCATCACCCAGTCCCCAACTTAGAGCTTGAGAGCCTTGAGACAGCAAACAAATTACCTGAGGTCACACAGTCAGTAATGGGACTTGAATCTGGGTCTTTTTGACTCAGAAGCAGGCTCTCTACTCACTACATACCACTCTGCTTCTCAGCAGTAATAGCAATAATAAGGATAACCTTAGCAACTGACATTTATATAGTGCTATTAGGCAAGCAAAGTACTTCAGCTACAGTATCTCATTTGATCACTATTATTAAGGAACAATTCAAATAAAGTAATCGTTTATTTTTTCTTATGTGATTTATTTATTATTTATTATTTTATTTTTATTTACTTTCTCTTTTCCTTTTTATTTATTTATTTACTTCTTTCTTTATTTTTAATGTTCATTTTTTTTTTTACATTTTGAATTCAAATTCCTTCCCTTCATCCTATCCCCTACTCATTGAGAATTGTGATATCAGTTCTAACATGTGAAGTCATGCAAAAGATATTTCAATATTAACCATTCAACAAGCATTTAATGTGCTTATTGTGTGCTAGGCTTTGCGCTTAGTGCTGGGGTGACAAAAGCAAAATTGTGTTTTCTGCTCTCAAGAAGCTAATGGGAGAGAAAACATGCTAATGAGTCTTATGTACATAATAGCCTATAGACAGTATAAATGGAAAGACCGGAGAGAGGGCACCTTTTGTCTATTTTTATATGTGGACAGATCCTGAGGCTTATAGACCATTGATTTGGAGCTCAAAGGTATCCCTAAGGCTTTCTTGAGTCCTTATTTCACAGGTCTGAAAATTGTGATCCAAAGTGGTTCAATAGTCAGAATAAAATGCCTTGAGATTCCAAAGCAGATTCCCAAAGAAGATTGGGACTTAGGATCATAAATTTAGGGACCCTAGAAATGATTAAGACCAGGTCCTTTATTTTACAGTAAAGGGAGACCCAATTATCCATAGCATGTAGAACTGGAGGGAACCTTGGAATAGAATCCACTCTTATCAAAAATGGAGTGCAGACCTGGGCTGTGACTTGTTTTGGGTCAATGAGGAAATTCAAGTGACTAAGGCAGCATTGGAAAGCAGATCCTTTTAGTCAGTCTCTCTGGAAAGTACTTTGTTAGCCATAAGACAGATCAGTTTTCCAGGGTCTGTGATTCCCTCTTGTGGGCCTTCTTTTTACCAAAGCAGACCATGGCTGCTGCAGGTTTTCATACAATGTCATGAGTTTCTCAGGCCATTCTCAGGTCACTGCCCCTCTGATGAAAAGGCTCCAGACTGAGCCTGTGACTTCCTGTGTAGATGCTGACCGCCCAGCTCAGCTACATTGCACGTCCTTCCTTGTGAAATCAGACTTTAGAAGGTTAGCCTGATGAAGTTGGTTTTATTGGTATTTGGCGGGAAGCCAATTTCAGCTGTTTAAAACATTTTTTTTTTTAAATCATAGACTTAAAAACTTTGAACAAAACAGCTGAATAAATATAATTAAAGCAAAAATTCTGGACTTAAATATCCCCAAAACCCATTTCTATAAACAGATCGTAATACAAAAAGTTTCTATAAATCTCCATTTCATGCCACTTTTAAATAAGGAATAAGATTTTTTGTAAAACCCTTAATATTTAACATAGTGTGGTGGTGTTAGTGTATGCATTATTCTCCTGGTTCTTCTTGCTTCTCTCTGCATCAATTCATGGAGATCTTCCCAGTTTCCTCTGAAACTGTCCACTTTATCATTTCTTATGGAACGATAATATTATTGGCATGCTATATTATATTCATATATCCCATATAAGATAAAGAATTGTGGAAAATACTTAAAACTTAAGAGCAGCAGGAAGACCAGAACCACATCTGTTTGGCAACTAAATTGAAAATTTATACTGCATATTCCAAAATGTATATATCATATGATATATGAATGTAATTTGATATATAGAGAAATAGAATTATTATACTGCATATGGTATATTCATATAGCATAATTTGTATATACATGCCCATGTAGAGTTTGATTTATGTGGAAATAGAATTTGACCAAAAGTTGCATATAATAGTCTTATACCATAATTTATATATACATATTTTTATATATTTATATACATTTTTATATATTTTACCCACATATATATACACACATATATTTTTGATACATATAGAAATATAATTTGGCATATTATATTGTATATGATATATTCATATAGTATAATTTGTACATATACATACATAATGTGATATGTAGAAATAGAATTTGATATATATCATGGTATATTATTCATATACCATAATATACTACATGTGTTATATTCCTATATTTTAATTTGTATGAGTGTATGTATGCATCCATATATCTCATGTGTTATATTAATATTCTTTAATTTGTATTTGTGTTTTTATAACCATCTCCAATAGAATAACCACCCCTCTGGTTCTATTTTTTTTTTTTTTCTGAAAAAGAGCTGCTCCAAGTATTTTTGTATGTAGGATCCCTTTCCCTTTTGCTTTGTTCCCTTTGGGGGGGGGTATGTGATTGGGTGTTGGTATTATGTCTGGGTCAAAGAGCATATGCAGTTTAGTGCATCAATGGAGGCAATATCCACATCACAGTTCACAGGCTCAGTGATATAGTGTTAGTAAAACCACTAAACTGTGGAATGAGCAGGCCTCCAACCAAAAAAAGGAGTTTGGGAAGTATCCCTTTCTCAATTATTTGTTGTTCTCAATCATGGCTTTTTCAGTTTAGTTATTAGCCTGATCCTCAGTTGATCTGATTTCATTTAGTCTTCTCCACATCTCCTTATATTCTTCATTTGTTATTTTTATAGCACTTTTATATGACATTATATTAATAACCTCCTGTTTATTCCATCATTCTCCAGTCCTTGAAAGATAGATAATTCTGTTTAATTTTTTTTTGTATCACAAAACAGCTATGGATATTTTCATTCAGATAGACTCCCTTTAAAATTTTTATATTTGAATCCTTCCTTTTTTAACCCTAATCCTTTTTTTGTAGAGGGAGAAGACTTGGTATGGAATATTGCATAGATTTCATTATCTTCCAGACAAAGTATATGACAGTTTCATCAGAGTGTTGCCCATGTTAAGTCTTTTAAACACTCAGCACAGTGTCTGGCACATAGTAGATCCTTAATGAATATTTTCTGGCAGTCGGTCAATTGTTGTTATTTGTCCTTTGTTCTCAAAGAACCATGACATCAGGGAGATGACACCATGACATGCAAGTGAATTGGATTTAAGTGAGGGAGGGCTGGATCAGGTCACTTGCCTTACTTTCCCCTCCAGAGCCATCTGGGTCCAATGACTCCCTGGATGCAGTGGGAGACCTTAGACTTTTTAAACTAAGATCTCTTACAGGTCTTAGTTTGACAGAGGCAATGCTCAATCAGTAATTAAGGCTAGGTAAGAAAATGGCCTCTTTTAACACCCCCTCCCCCCAAAACAAAAATCAATCTGGGAGAAGATCCTCAGGCTTTCTGGCCAAATCAAAAACAGTTACTGTTTATATATTTACTCAGAGCTGGTAGAAAATGGGGGTCAGACTCTGCTGAGCCCCTTTCTCAGACAGAAAAGTCTATGGCCCAGTCCTCCAGTCAAAGGGACCAGAGAGGCAGAAGGAACTGTTGACTTGGGAGAACTGAGCATACTCAGTCTTATAGGATAATGAGATTTCTCAGTTAGGAGCTTCCTGGGGAAGGAAGGCAAATCAAGAGTCCAGAGAAGTCCAAAATCATTGGGAAGTGAATTGGTCCCCATTGCCCCGTGATTGATTGATCCACAGTGGCAATGATTTACATTATTAATAATTAGAATCAGTAATAAATATAACAAATGCATTATTAGTATGATTTATATCATTAGTATTAGTCATAATAAATATCACTAATAATTTCCAGTAAGTGTGAATTGTTAGTGATAATTTATATAAGTATCATTTAGCAACAATTATAACAAAATAAATTTTTGCTAATTAATACCACTTACTAAATTACCACTAATTAATAATATTTGGTATTATATAGTAAATATTATTAATAATTAATATCAGTATTAAGCATACATGATAATTCTATCACCAGTATAACTAATTATTATTGGAAATTATTGCTAGAAATAATAATTATAAATGGTTACAAAATATTTTTATGGATAAGTGCTATTAATAGTTATATTATTGGTGGTGCTTTATATTATTACTACCATTATATAAATGATTCTCTTGCTTCTGCTCTGCTTTGTTCCATATCGGTTATATGAGTCCTTCTGGGTTTTCCTTCTCTTCCTCATTTCTTATGGTTCAGTGCTATTCCATTATCTTTGGAGTATTCAGTTATTCCCCATTAAGTATATGAGTGCCTATTTTATTATCAGGTTTTTTCAAACTCTTCTTAGTCCATCTAACATAATAAAAAACATATAAATGAATAAAAAATTTAGCTTTGTCACTTTCAAGCTCAGTGAATATGAAAGATATAAGAAACAGCATGGTATAATGGGTAATATCCTCCCCTTTAGGTGTGAATCTCCAGCACTGTGTTTGGCACATAATAATTACTTAACATGGGCAGCTGGGTGATATAGTAAAAGTACTTAATATTTTTTTCATCCATCCATTCATTCATGGCTAGCCTTGGAATCAAGAAGACTTGGTTAAGTCCTTCTGATGCTTACTAGCCATGTGCCTCCCTCTCAGCTCAGTTATCTGGTAGCCACTGTGTGTTACTTTTATGTGCACATGATTTTTCTTCCCCCACTAAGAATATTAGTTCCTTAAGGAGAAAGACTATTTTTTCTTTGTCTTTGTAACCCCTGTCCCCACTCAGCACATTCATAAATTTTCATGGATTGATTGCTTGCTTGATTCAGCCTCTGATTTGGCCCTGGTACAGGGAATTTCCACACTAGAAGGTTCCTGCATGGGTGCAAACACAAGTTAGGGCCAAAATAAGAGAGATGAATCATTCAACAATCATTCCATTAAGTACTTACTATGTCCCAGGCACCCAGATAAGCCCTGGGGATACAAATAATACTAATACTAATGCTAATACTCCTACTACTACTACTAATGTCCCGCAAGGCATTTACATTCAAATTAAAGACAGAAATCCAGAACAGAGTATTATGTGAAGTTGAAGGTATGGTCAGCTAGGGACAGAGCCATAGACGTGGAATCAGGAAGACCTGAGTTCAAATGGGGTCTCAGATAGATAGTGTGATCTTCTGCCTCAGTTTCCTCAAATATAAAATGGGTATCATCATAGCAATTATCTTCTAGAATTATTGTGAAAATTAAATGAGATATTTGTGAAGCACTTAGCATAAATCAAGTACTTAATACTTTCTTGGTTTTATTATTTTTAAAATTATTTTTATTATTAAAATAATAATCATGATACAATAATAATTATAATATAAAATATAATAATCATATGATAATCACTAATAAATTGCTGGTTAAATTGTTAATAATTAATTAATTACACACAATTATATACAAAATAAATAATTATATAAAATTGATTGTTATAATTATATATTTATGTATAACATAATACTTAATGAATAATATATAATAATTAATTACAATGATATATAATAAAATAATGATAATTAAATTATTTTAATAAGAATAAAATATTTTAAATTCTTTTTTTTTTTTAAAGAAAAAAAGATTTTGATCAGAATAAAAGTGGTACTAGAATGTGGGAGGGTCAGATGTAAGGCCATTACTGTTCCAGAAGTCACTTTGGCCCTTTCATCCCTTTAGCTACAAGCCCACCCAGAGTGGTGACCTTTGATGAAGTGATGGCGGCTGCCAGGAATATCTCCAACATGACTCTTGCTCATGAGATTGCCGTCAATGAGAACTTTCACATCAAACAGGGATCCCTGCCCGAGAACAGGTGAGCGATGTTGGGTCTGTTGTGTGGTCATCCTGGACCCCCTTGTGGTCAGGGACGTGGGTCTCACGGGAGGATGAGCCGCTTGCTTGCTTAGGCCGATGGTCTTGGTCTGGGAGAGACGGACTGTACAAGTATAGAGTTTAAGAACCCTGAGAGGCAGGGTGGTAGAGTGGGTAGGTTACTGAACCAGCATTCAGGAAAACTTGGGTGCGAATCCTGCCACAGACCCTTGTTATTATTATCTGTGTGGCACCTGGGGAAATCCCTCCTGGGCTTGTTTCCTCCATTGTGAAATGAGAAAGGTTAGTTCCCCTCCAGCCCCAAGAAAAATACCGGTGGGGTCCATTTCTAAGTTGCACTGATGTCTGCTAAGTGCTGTGCACATGGTATCTCACCTGTCCCCTTTAACAACCTAGGAAGCTGCCTCTAGAAGAACCGCCATCCCCATTTTACAGGTGAGAATACTGTGGCTCAGGAAGGAGAGCTGGAGGAGCCTCAGAGACCCTTTAGTCCATCTCCTACATCGTAGGGGGGTTCAGTGCCTTCTCTGCAGCTCCCCAATGCCTCCAGAGCCGAGCTGCCCTCCCTGATGAGGGGCAGTCCCTTACAGTCAGAGTAATAAGCCGCTCTCTTCAGATCCAAGAGCACTTGGGAAGAATATCGTTTGGGGAGATTAATTTTTATCTTTCCTGCCACGGATGATTATTTCATTTTTTTTCTTTCCTTTATGAGAGTGCCGGGGGGTCCGAACATGGCAGCTGTTCTGTTTGATAGCTTAGAATCACCCCCCCAGGAGGGCTCGTACTGGGGGCTTGGGCTTGGCGTCCCCAGGACCTCAGGCCTTGGGCTCTGGCTCCCCTGGGACCTCAGGCCTCAGGCTCTGGCCTCCAGGATCTCAGGCCTTGGGCTCTGGCCCTCTGGGACCCAAGGCCTCGGGCTCCGGCCCCCAGGGACCCAAGGCCCCTGACCTCCAGGACTTCAGGCCTTAGACTCTGGCCCCCAGGGACCCAAGGCCTTGAGTTCCAGCCTCCAGTGATCCAAGGCCTTGGGCTCTGGCTCCCCTGGGACCCAAGGCCTTGGGCTCTGGCCTCCAGGACCTCAAATCTTGGGCTCTGGCCCCCCGGGACCCAATGTTTCGGTCTCCGGTCTCCAGGAAAGCCAGTGGAGGCCATCCTCACACACTGACCGCTTCTCCCTCAGCCTGGCAGGTCGAGTCAAGCACATTGTCCACCAGGCTTTCTGGGACCACCTGGAGGCAGAACTCAATGAAGATCCTCCCGAGTATGAACATGCCATCAAACTTTTTGAAGAAATAA